>UELU01147291.1:56183-80422 GCA_900490025.1 Megastigmus dorsalis
GTATATTAAAATACATTGTATAGTTAATAAACGCCCTATCGTTATCGTCTATTATATTAAATATTTTTACGTTATATTTTCTACGTGCCTATAAATCAAAGATGTAATGTACGACGTAATATAGATTATGTATGTGCCATACGGCCTATGTACGTACACGTATGTTATATGAATGTATGTAGACAGCCATCGGTTGCGTGTCATTTGCTGTCTTTTTGTTATTGCTAACTTTCCGTTTTATATCGATTAAGCGGTGATGAGAATCAGGAAAAATATAGCAGCAAAAGATTCGACCGAGCTTGACTCTCGGCAGAGATTGTTTAAACCAGAAGAACCAAAAACTTGTTGTCATAACCAGCCTCGGTGTATATGTATTTTTAATGGTAAATAAATAAAGCTTACATTTTGAAAATTTACCGATATCAGTATTACATTTGTATTCATTTTTTACAAAATGTCTTAGCTGTAGAAATGCAAATATACTCACAATATGTATCTCTCAATTTTTTTCGATGAATATATGAAAATGTATTCGCAGAAACTAGCTTAGAACGTCGATGCTTACCGAGAGCAAACTTTAACGTACAAAAAAAAAGTCGTGATTAAATATTTGTTTAGCGGCGTATAGCAAAGTTTGACTCGTGCAATCGGTGATTTCGCAGTCTCTTTTGCATCCGGTCAACAGGTCTATTCAATGCTCGTTTCGCACATATACCGTTCGAGCGCTCGCAACTTTAAAGTCGAAAATGGCAAACAATGCGGGGCCTTAGGAATAAAAAAAATCCTTCACGGGAAGTTCAATTTCCGTGTAGGTTTGGGAAAAAAACGCAGTTTACCTCGAAAAAAATATTACGTTGCCTTAGTTCTTCGTGTAAAAGCGATGTTCTATTTCAACGTGTTTTTTAACAATATTTAAGTATCCAAATTAAAAATCCAAAGTAAAATATTTTGTGCAAATTTTTAAATTTTATTATATACTAACTGTTTCATTATAAATATGAAAATATTATATCATTTCGCTCATCAGAATCATTGCACTCCTCTTATCTCAAAACAATGACATTATGATATCCCGTAAGAAATGAAGAAAAATCTCGGTAATATTAAGTTTCGAGCGCGTATTTAAAGTGAATTTAATACGTTTCGGACCAGAAGTGCATAAATTCAGGAGGGATTTTCGTGGCCGCACACATAAACGTATGCACAATAAGCGTCACGATCGCCAGCCGTCCAGAATTCCGACGGATATACGAAAGTTTCGTGCCTCACGCTCCACACAGACTTTTATTCGGAAGTGGAAGTTTAGTCATGTTAAAATTACGGGTCGGACAGTTAGTTGAATTCACTCAGATATAATTTATTGACCTTCTCGTACATCATGGTCAGATCGAGGGATTCGGCGTGGGCGCAAAACTCCCGAGCATAACGAGGAAATTGTTCATTCCTGCGAAATTTTATGTTTCCACCATTTAAAAAAAGTGGAGTAGTGGGGGGAAGGGCATAAAATAATTTTTTCAAATTGCTCTCTGTCTATCGTGCTTTGTCACTTACCAATTTGCAAGACTAATGGGGTGCGTGCGACGTTTGCACGAGTGCTCGGCTTGCGCTACTGCTTCCTAACTCAACAAATTGTGTACTTATATGTTGGAGCTTTATGGAGTTTTGCAAAAATTGTGCAGATTCAGCTTGATGATAAAACTTTTTCCACGTTGTAATAGCGCGAATTGTTTTATTAAATCATTTAAATTAAACTTGATCATATTCCCGCTTGAGTCAATATCATATCATTATGAAAAATTAAGGGAATTATATCTAAAAAAATAAGTAAAACTAGATATAAGATTCTACAGTTACCTAAAATTAACAAACTGTAAGCAAAAAAAAAACTATATCACTGCTATAAAAGTATTCAACACTCTGCCAAAAAAACTTAAATATTTAACTACGAATGAGTTTACTATTATGAAAACACTAAAGAGATTCTTAAACAATTAAGATCTGATGTTTATAAATTGTTATAATGTTAGTGATACTAAATGTTGCTGGAATGAATTTTTTATTTTTATGATAAATCTAAAATGACTTTATAATTTGGAAAGAAATAATATATTTTATAGCACTCTAACCTAAAAATCGCATCTTCGTTGCTTGTTTCCGGCATCTCGTACTATAAAATACGGTATGAAACTGGTACGTAAAGGCTTTTTTACTTCACTCGTTACAGCCCTCGCCTTCGGCTCGGGCCGTAATTCTTTCGTTTCGTAAATAAAGCCTTTCCGTACCCGCTGTATAATGTACTATTATACATTAGTGAGTATTAAGTCTTATTTTTAGTTAATAGAATCCGACCTATGTACAGGTAACGCTGTTTACCTCTATAGGATTTTACTTTGATTTTGTACTACGTAAATTTTCTGGGTTAAATAAATTAAAAAATATATCAAATCATCCTCTAATTAATACAAACTGTTAAGAAAAAAAAGTCTGAAGATACATAATCTAATAATCAAAAAGGTATCTCTATTCCCATCTCAACAGAGATGGCCACTTTTCTCCCGCTCGTTGCGGAAGTAACGTGAATTCCATATAAATTTAGCCAAATATCTTTTAAATGATTCATTTGAATATTGCACGTAACATTTATGAAGAATAAACAATATTTTCGTAGCTCTCACTTTCCAAGTGAGAAAAATGGTCCCAGTTGAGATGGGAATAAAGCATACTATACATAACTCGGGAGAAAAAGTCGGTGATCGCTGCCCTCGGAAATATTTTTAGCTGTGTACGAAATTCAGTCGAACCAAAAAACCTACTTGATGTTTCAATCTTTGAAGTTAATCAGTGACCTTAGATAAAACCCGGACACTATCGTGCACAAGCATATAATGAGCTAGTAAATAGACTACGGCTATAGTTCTTTCGTACCAGGGCACACATGTTAACGAGCACATCTGTCGAGGGTCAAAAGTCTCGATAGAGCGATACATAATATAAAAAGATGAACGAGCGAGACGCACCGTTGTAGCACAAGTGTACGGGAAAATGAGTAAAGTTAGGATGGGAAAAGGCTGCGGCGAGGTACTGTATAGCCCTCGATACACACATGTACATATAATACAAAAGTCGGCTAGTAGGCAAAAAGCCAACTATATGCTATAATACGGAGTCGCGTCGCGAATATACACGCACATGTGCGCGCACTACTTACACACATTAGTGCCCACATACCGAGAGTCTATGGAGAGCTGCGCGGCGATACAGTCGTTTGCGTAGCACTGCATAATATGCATGCATATATATAGATATCCGTAATGCGCGCGGGACAGGTCTATCAGAATCGTCTCTCTCTCCCTCTGGAGTAGTCCAAACAACCTGTGCGCTTATGTGCGGGTATAAGTCATCGATTATAGAAGTCATAGACCCGAGGAGATATACCTCGCTCTGCGTGTGCGCGTCTTTATAGTTTTACGACTATATATATATATATATATATATACTGCACGTACTACGCGCGTGGGTGCGTTCATTCATCCGCTCTTTCTCTTTAGCTTGCCTGCGCGTGCATGTGTGTGAGTGTGTGTGTGTAATAGGTTAAAGGCAGCGACTGCAGTAGTGCACGCGTATAGACGTGTAATCTGTATAGCTGGTGTGTCGGGTGTGTATGTATATATAGGAGGCCAATGTCCTTTCGTCGCCGCGGACGAGCGCCGCGCGACAGCTTCTTCTTTCCTTCGCTCGTGAGCGTCTTGTTCCAGGACGGAAACTTGTAACGCGCACCTGGCACCGTATCCCCCTGGCATTATCTTATTCTGATATAACTAATTGTTTATTCTCGGGAGTGGTATATCGTTGGGTTTGATCGTCGCGTATATAGCTTTACATCAGGGATTCAAAATGATCAAGATTTTTCTTTTTACGGATCGATAAGAATAATCGCGCCCGTGAGTTGAGTGCCACATTTCGAGTATTATTTTTCTTATAATCAATCGACGATGTAATTTAGGTGAACGGATATATCGGATAAAATCTATACTTCTTTTGTTATAAGCGGTAGGAACAATTATTAACGGGTTTTTGCTCTCTTTCTTTCAGATCAATCATATCAATATTCTAGTTTTTACGAATCGATCTTCGTATACGCGCGCACAGCGTGCAATATTTGCTAGATCGATTGGAACTCTTTCTCTTGCGACCTTTTTTTTTATCCCCCGTTCACAAATGTTACTTTGACATTTTGCACGATCATGCTTCGTGCATTAAGATCAGAATTATCGTAGAAAAGAAATTCAATGAAATGGTCAACCTCGGAATAACGCGGTCGAAGCCGTACCGTTCTGTCAGCGTCCACTTTGGATTTTTATGCGCAACGTGCAGTGCATATAACTTTTACGGAATAGACAAGCGTACGAGATGAGCATTTCGTTTGAGTATTACCCAAAATACCGGTAGACTCGTTAAATAACACATCGCAATAGAAGCATCGCCTACAAGAAAGAAACTTACAGCATTTCCCACATCGTTGGCCGGGCGTCTCTCGCCCGACGCCGCAGCGGCAGAGGAACGCGGTAGCTCTGTAATGTATAAGTATACACAGTATAGCCATACTCGAGCGGTACCAGCATCAACTCAGCCGACACTTCGGGTATACGAGAAGAAAAGCGCGCCATACTTTCATCATTCACACGCTCGATTCCCATTCACTTCTCGTATACGTTGCGTTATTATTGTTCCTATGTGCATATACGAGTATATACACGAGACCCGTACCTAACGAATAGTCTCGCTTTACTTTCCGTGACCCTGAGTCGATGCAACACCGCACACAACAGTCGCGCTGTACACGAGAGCTATTGTCGTTTTCTTTTTCTTTCTCTCTGAACGATAAACGAAATCGTGGCCCTTGGTGCAATAAGGGATATGTACTGCACGCAACACGAGTGTGTATACGTATATCAACTCGAGATTATCGGCAATGTGCAGCTTTAGCGTCTGGTTTGCACTGCGGTTCGCGCGCTGATTTTCGCAACGCACTGCATCCGATAAGATTATTTCGCTATCGATCGCATGTTTTATAAGATTATGCATTACCTGTAAGAGCTCGGATGACGCAATCGTTTAATGCGTTGCGAAAATTGACGCGAGTATGGCCGTGACTTACTGTATATACGTAACTATAGACTGCGTTCGAGTTCTGGCACGCGATTCGATTTTTGTCTTCTGTGTACCGGTTGTATTATTCGATATGTATGTCAGGTGACTCTATACCGAAATATATATTCTCTTGTTCATTGAAATGTAATTATTATGCACCGTATTATTAATGCAAATAACTAGTATTTCTCAGATTCCACTATGAATAATATCGTTGACCAATACTAAATTTGAATAAATACACGAGCACACGCTTTCGAACGCTTAAGCAAACGACTAGAACATATTTTAATTATACTTTTCACCCTTGAACCTAAAGATTTTGCTTGTCGGACAAATTACTAAAAGAGTGTTCGAAAATAGAGTCCCGTTCTAAAACTGGTGCCGTGACAGTAATGTATAAATAAAATACATTGGTACTCAACAATGAACAAACTAAATAGATGAAAAATAAAAAAAATGCTCTAATAATTTATATTTCTTATATCATAGTAATAATATAAGGAGACATTCTGTACAAGATGTATCGAGCGGTGAAGCTATTGAAAAAAATTCATTATCGTATACTATTATACTAATATTAGCTGAGAAAATCTGTGCCGCATGAATTGGAGATAATCAGATTTAATTCATAGTAATTTGAGTCGGACCCTTCGTTCATTCGATTGAATTTGATGTTTGAAGAAAATTTATTATTATGTCTGGTGGTAACATAATCTTATTTTCTTGTGACACTTTCAATTAACTCGATATAAATTTATTATAATTATTAACCACATGCACAAGATGCTGTTAAGTCATTATCACACTCGCAAATTTTATCCACAACTATAATTAATTATGGACTTACTCAACATTATCGATAAGTAAATTTAATTTTGTAATTTTCTTTTAAATAAGTATTCGAAACTACAACATTTAAGAGCTGTATACCAAATGTAAGTCTATGCTGTAATATTAATTACTTAATCCAAGCTGTCTCTCAACTTCAATTCATTCCGCATTTCCGTTAAATTTTCTCCATTAACTGGAATCTCGAAAAGCGAGTCAGGTTTTCGAGCGTGCGCATTTACATACGCGCGCATATATATACAGTACCGCGCATATGGACTTTCCGAGTCGATTGTCATCGAGTGTGACGAGGATTATCTCCCTCTCGCTCTGCCAGTAGCCGCAGCGGCAGCAGCTTCGGTCGTTCGCACAGGACGCGCATAGGAAATGTGCTCGTGTTTAATGCTCGAACGTGCGGGTGGTGTACGCATACACACACACATATATACATACATATCTTTCCGAAAGAGCAAGAGAGAGAGAAGAGAGAGAGAGAGGGAGAAGTCAAGAGAGAAGGACATTAAGAGAATATATACAAGCCATGAAGGGAGACGCAGAGAGGAAGAATCGAAAAGCCTGCGCAAGCGGCTACGGGAGAGAAGGACGAAAAATTACGCGGGACCGAGAGCGAGAGAGAAAGAGAGAGAGAAAGAGAGAGAGCTGGAGGGGAAAGTCACACGTTTCTCTCTGTCGAGTATATAGTGACACGTTGATGCGCGCGCCAGGGAGGAGCTTCCGTTTCCGGTAATGGACGTGCCGCGTAGGAAGATCGACTTTGTCCGGTGTTATATATACACGTCGACTCTCTCTCTCTCTTCTCTCTCCTCTCTCTCTGCTTCTATCGTTCTCGCAGCTCTCGTGCCGCGGCTGAGCCGATAATATATACCTGCTCTGCTGCTGCTTTTCAACCCGTCCTAGGATTCGCTCGGTTCGTTTTGCAAGGATTTCCCTGCACCCTTATTCATTTGCATATCATATACGCTATGTACGAAGCGTTCGATCTGGCCCCTGCGCCTTGTGCGCCCAAAGCTATTCCCCACTTTTTAACATTATTATTATTTTTACGATTAAATTGTGTATTTGTTTTTGTGCAAGCTGCTGTTTTGTTGATTTAGATTATTTGGTGTATATTATCGATTTGAAGACGTGAGATCAGGTTTGAGTTCAGTATAACTGCTGTTAATAAGGTTTATGCCATTACAAACTTTACTGCGCTAATAAGGTTTATGCCATTACAAACTTTACTGCGCTTATAATGAATATTACATTCTTAAGATCGATATTCTGCACATTGTAAACTTGACAATAAGCCAGAAAATATGAAAGTTTGACAATTGTAATTCCTTTTTCTGGCAATTATCGATGTTACATTCGGTATATTTGCGAACCGAAAGAAAAAACCCTTTCCTCTTTAATATTTGCGGCAAAATCAAAATACTGCCATAAGAGCAAGCTCCACCGCAGCTTCTAATCTATAACGATTCCTATATCATATCAAAATACTTTCACCCTTATTAAACTTTTAAATCTCGGCCAAGTCCACATTACGACCATATGATAAAGATACTCGTGCATGCCACATACATGAATCATTTGTACGCCATACGAGTGATAGCCGACGCACAACCGAGGCGATTCACGCATCAACGGCGCAACCCCTCGGCGAAGGTTAATCGCAGAAAGGCCGGGGTCCTTTTAAGGAGGCTCTCTCTCTCTCTATCACTGTGTGTGTATGTGTGTCTCTCTCGTGGGACCGTTCGAGCACGAGCCAACGGGACTTTTATATCTCTCCTCGTTAACCACTTTATTAATTTACGAGGGATAATGGCCCGGGCCAAAGTCGCATTCAGATAGGACAGAGAGGTTATAACGTTCCTCTATACGTCTCTTGTGTTGCGTGTGGTTTATAATGCGGACCGCCAAGGAGGCCGATACCGTGTGCGCACTCCTCCCTTTGCAGCTCTTCTTATTCTTCTCGCTGGCGACCGACCGAATGCATCTTACAACTCAGACCCGATAGCTCGGTTTCCCATTGTATCCACGGCTTAAAGACCTGTATGCGGTCTGAAAAAAAAATCTGGTACGTTACATCTGTGTTCCAAGCTGAATTTCGCGTTTATATATATTTTAGCCGATGCGATGGCTGTAAGGCGACTTTGGCATAAGCGCGCGCTGCCAAAGTCCGATAGAGTCATCAAGGAAAAATTGCCTGTCGCTCGTGCACGTGGTGTATTGTACATGTCGTAATGCGCCGCGCACTATTTCATGCGGAATTGAACTTGTAGTCGGCGGCGGCAATCATCTTTAAATTCAATTTGGACACAAAACTCTGCGTTAGAATGCTATTATTAGCTTGTGTGTGCGTGATGTGTGTGTGTGTGTGTGTGTGTGTGTGTGTGTGTGTGTGTATAGGGGGATCTTCATTGGAGTTAAGCGAGCTTCAAATCGAATGTATTATAGGTGTGCTTGTACTCGTATATACAGTAACGAATGCTCGAGCGAATGAAGCGATATATACATAATATGGCAATTTGTACAGGAGTATATACCGAGCTCTCGCAGATCAAATGGACGCTCTGATGAATATTTTTCAAAATCAATTTATTTATATATATGACAGAATTTGAATAAATCTTCAAAAAATCAATTGAATTCTTTAATATAAGTATTTATGCGAAGAAATTACTGATACTTCTTTTGCTTATATATATATTCATAAATCGATAAAACTACACCGGACGGTGCAGAGTCGTGTATAATACTTTCCCCGAAATACACCGAGCGCCAATAACTTTTATTTTATCAACTATCCTAATCATGGCTAAACTTTCTAATAAAGTATAGGCGCTGCACAACACCGACTCGGCTGAACCGAGGCTTAAACGTTTCCATCATAGCCAGCGCGCGAGATCGACCTGAAAAACACGAAGCTTCGAGGAAAAGTCTTTTTTATACAATCGACAAAAGTGTGTTGCTGCTGCAGTGCATACATCGATATATAACGAGTCACGTCCCAAGAGAGAACCAATCGATTCTATATATATATATATTATACATTTCACTCGCGATCGCACAAAGAGAAAAGAGTATTTATATATATATAATATACGAGCTGACCCTGATGCCGGAATGCACAACGACAATATCCTACATATTTAGAACGTTTATCCCCCCGCGCGCCGGGGATGCATATATATGTATATATAGAAAAAAATAGCCTGCACACTTCCTCTGGTCGTGCGGGCAAACCTTATACCCGTGCTCATCTCCTTTCCCTCAAACTCGCGGCTTCATAATATAATACGACGACCGAGTGTACCCAGACGCACACCAACACAACACATGTACATACACTCAAAGGGGGAAAAAAAAAACAATGTGTAGATGTGGGCCGTGTGTGTGTTGCGTGCAGTATCATATAGTTTAATCGCGTAGCCGCGGCGAAAGAGCCGTTCTCCACATGCTCAGTGAGTTCAGGTACCGTTGGGCCCTAGACGAGAAAGCTGCTGCTGCTGCTGCTGCTGCTGCTGCTGTTGCTCTTTGTTTCCCCGCGAGTATATATTCCGCGGCCGTATCCGAGAGATCGGCCTTTTTTCCTCCTTCTCCCGCGTGCGCGCCTTGGAAATTACCTCGTGTTTTTCTCGACGAGGCAAACGGATGGGGGATACAGAAGGGGGAGAAAACCTCCAAGTCTACTACTGTTATACATATATATGCTGGTATAGCGGAGGCCGATCGGCTTATCGGCCACGATTCTGAACTCTGCACTCGCGAGCTCCACAGATATATATATATGTAAGAGATGGTGGAGGCGTGCGCAGCCGAGCGTTTCGCCGTTGCTTAGGTTATACCGTTTCCACCTCGGTTTCCACCGCTTATATATAAGTATGTATACATCTCGAGGAAATGCGAATTTACTTAAATATTTTACACTTGCTCTTTAGTCGGAGGTTCGCGCGCGTTTTTCATCATCGGCTTAGGCTCTTTGTTTTTCTTTGCCGTAAGAAATTAATAATTAGAGATTTTTTGTGTATAGTATTTAGCACATTTTCATGAATCAAGATGTGTATTTGTCCAAAAGATTCCAAAAGTTTACGTTGCATACTTTTGACGGATATACTGTTAGCAATATTATACGTATAGACAGACATATACATATATATAAATGATTCAAATTACACGTTAAAAATATCTATCGTCCTGTCTCTTCTTAACTATATTAAAATTTATGCTGTAATCAAGTAAGTTTCATATACTATTTCTTTCGAATCTTCAGCACTAAGTTTATTAAAGCAAACAAAAAAAGTCAACACAAAATTATCAATGATCCATGATGTATATTAAGTACACGACTTTGTAAAAGGTCTAAATCACTGAATCCGAGTTGTATATATACGTCCATAAGCAGTAATGCACGCCGCGCGGCTTATCTAAAATCAGCGTATACTTATAAAGCCGCGGCGCGCGACGACTTTTTTTTTCGTATAAGCTCTCGGACAACAAATGACTCTATAGAAAAGCGTCAATGCGATATATCACTGGTTATAGGCTGCTGCTGCTTGCGGCACTTTTTACCCGTGTACTTTTATAGCCCGCAGCGAAATTAGATTGCGCAGTTATAAATGAGGTGAAAGAAAAAAAAGGAGACCCAACGCGGATCGCTTCATTCGCTATAAGCCGATGATGTAATAGCTTCAGAGATAATTAGCTGTTAATTAATCGCTGTACAAAAGCTTCTGTAGTATATAAAATTTCAGCCTGTACCATTCGTTTTAGAGCTGAAAATCGTTTTAATCAAAGTTGAAGTTTCATATTGTTTCAAGTCTCGATTTATGCAGTGTATAAACGTCTTTTTATGCTATAGATTGTGCGGTAAATAGATCAGCGATTAGTCGCGTATTTAAAATTAAATAAAGTATTAGTTATTTCGTTGCAAGATGGTACCTTCCGAGCATTTACGTGTAAGCTACATTAACATTTCCCTAAAAATTTAAATAATCATTTGCATATATATATTTAATATATATTTAAACAAGCTCAGTCTCTCGCAAGTTTGCCAACAGAATTCAAAGTTAAACATCGCACAGTTCACAAGACATTTAGTCGCGGGTATACAATATCAAAGTGTTCCTCTATAGCATCACCGCGTCCACACGATGCACAATAAACGACCCGAACGAAAGTCGCGGTTCAAAGGTCACTCGCATACACATACATATCCGCGTCCATAATATAATCTTGGCGATATTCCTGACCTGCCGAGAATCGTATATCCTCCGCTGTGCACACCGCAGCTTCGGTACAACTTCGTCGTATATATATACATATAGAATTACGCGCTTTCAAGATCACGGAATGACTAAAGAGAAGAGGCTTCAGCAGCATAGCGGAAAGGAAAGACGAGGCGGCTTATGTATAGCCTTTGACGAGCCGACTAATTATCGCGGATTCGGAACGAACACTATATACTATACATATATATACGTAGAGAGAGAAAGAGAGAGAGAGAGAGAGAGAGAGAGGGGGTAATGGTCGCTATATACTCGCTCGCCTATTACGCGCGCACATACCGCAGGAATGCCTTTTACTCGCGCGGCCGCGCCAGACAATCTCTGTCTCTCTCTCTGTCTTTCTCTCTGCGGCCAAGTGCGCTCGCACTCGGTGTCTCTTCGTTTCTTTATACTACGTATATATATGACGTGGCGAGTAGTGCGCGATCAGTGATCTTTTCACTGTGGGCATCGTAAGCATTATACATATACATATACGAATGCCGAGAGATAGACAGAGAGAGAGAGAGAGAGAGAAGGTTGTATAATAGCCGGGGCGTACAGTCATTCACGTATAGTCCCGCTGTCGTTTTCTATAAGTCATTCGCTCGCTCTCTCTCTCTCTCTCTCTCTCTCTCTCTCTCTGGACTTTGTCGTACAGTCGGTGCGCGCGCTGGAGGATTTTCTATAGCTTTATAGTATGGACGACCGACGGCTAATGACCTCCTGCGGGCTACACAGACCCTTTCTTTTTCCTTTTCTCTATGTATGATCGCGTTCGTTTGACTTTCTCGGTGTGAGTGTGTGTGCGCACTTGTTTATATTGGAAAATCTATATATATGATAATTTAAGCGTCTTGGGACGAGCACGTTTCGCGAGGTACGACGTTCGATGCGCCTCAGAGATTGTAATAATCGACTTAGCGATTGTTGTTGTTAAGGTTTAATTTTATTTTTGCCTCGTGTATAGATTCCTGTACGGGACGAGTTTATCTTTTCTTTTCTTGCCGCTTCATTATTGTATATATAGAACGGTGCCGCGCGCGGTAAAACGAGTTTAGGAGCGCCTCTATCAGATCTCATGATTTTCCAAACGATTTCATCTGTTGCAATTGTTAGTGACTTTTTCACGAAATGCATAAGTATTGTACGTCGTATACGCGTGATCGAATTGAAAGTTTTCGAAAAGTCAGATTTCGCTTTTCTTTTCGGACCCGTTTGATATCGATTTAAACCAGCACTCGCGCTTATATAGTCATGGGAAATTCTCGGATTTTCCCAGCCTCGCTTGCATCTATGAATGTACACGTATAGAAGCTGCCCGCGTGTCTGGTGTTCCGAATTCGTCATGTCCCTCTGAATTGAAGCGATGAAACAGCGTATAGCCGAGGATGATTCATATACTTGTTTTATTACGAGTTGGAACCTAAGTAATCTATCGCTGTTTTTCTTAGCGAGTCTTGTTTCCTTTTTCCACAAAATTTACACTGAAAAATTTTTAATGCGCAGAACAAATTGATTGTTTCTTTAGTTGAATTTACTTCCAATTCCTATATTTTGTAAATAATGTGTTGTTTTTTTATACGAAATAACTTTATAACGTGTAGAATAATAACAAGAGCATTGTATATCTAGTACTGTTACATTTATATACATATATTGTTATTTTCACAAATTATCGTTGGGACTGTAATACATTTAAAACAACAATGGAGTTTCCCCCGGCATAACGAGCAGATTACCTACGAGTACACCGAATTCGTACAGTAAAGGAAAGACATAACGGCTACACTAATCCACGAACGTGTACCATGTAACGCCTCGGCGGATGAGAGCGAGCGAGAGAGAGACAGAGAGAGGGAAATGTGCGGAGAGAACGTGATCACACGCCATAAAGTGCTTATAAGAATTAAACAAGAGCCTCCTCCGATCTAATCGCTGACATCTTTCGGCCAAATGTTGCGCTGCTCTACTCGCTTTCGCATATAGAAGTATATTCGTCGAAGCTGACCTCGATACAACCGAGAAGGATAAGCCCGGGCAAACAGAAACCGACTATTACCCATTTTTACGAGGCAGACGATGGGCCACGCCGTACAACCGATGTCTGCGCATATACGGTCTCTCGCCTCTTCTTTTTTTCCCGGGCCCCCATGTATATAACTGCTTTGCGCGATTACGAAATCAGCACACGGAGTTTAGACAGCGCGGGATATATATATATATATATATATATACAGTTTTAGCGCCGCTTTCGATGCCTATTATATGACCCTGCGGATATTTGCGCTCGGCCAAATTTAATGATTTTCTTTTTTTTTAAGGCATTCGAGGCTTCTATCTTAAGAGTATCCATATAGTATTACTTTTACAATGTGCGTTATTAAGAATTTTTACGTTTTTTTTGCATAAAATCCTTTTTATCATGAATTTTCACGTGATATACACTATTTTATATTTCACATTCCAAAGCATTGCGATATAGTACAAAGCGATGAAATAATAGCTAGAAACATCTCTTCGTATGAATATAGGTACCCGCTACAGGAAATTCAATTTAGCAAAAAGCAATTCAGATATATACATTGTACACGTCGATAATGTATTCGACAGAGATCCGCCGCTCTCCCATTTTCAGGGTCAGCAACGGCAGGCAGCAGCGCTTCGTCTCCGCACATGATAAATCGGCGTCCGATATTCTCGCACGTGCACACGGCGAAACAAAAAAAAAAAGCACAGAAGCAACTGCAGCCGCGCGCGTGATGTGCACTACCTCTCTCTCTCTCTCTTTCTCTTATCCCTCGTGCAGTATTGGAAAGTGTCGTTGGTGCGCGGTTCCTGGTGTATATGTGTAGGACCGAGCGCAAGAGTAGCAGTGCAGGCAACGGGCATCGATCGATCGAGTATAGAGCGCGCGAGAAAAACACACCGCGCTACGCTCTCTCGCGAGGACTTCCGTATAAAGGTGGCATTCGCGGCCTCGTTAAAGCCTCGTTCGTCGAGCGCTGCACGCGTTAGTTAACGAACCGCTAATCGCTGATTCTCCTGGGCTCTCTGTATACATATACTCCAGCCCTTTTAACATTGCGAGGGAGTAGGTACAACCACGACGAGTTCGTGTGACCGATATAGAATTGTAATTACTGCTGCTGCTGTTCTCGGCCCGATTAATTCCTGCATTTTCTTTTTCTTCTTCTTCTTCTTCCTCTTCCTTTTTTTTTGTCTTTTTTGAAGTTTGTGGTATGGTGGCTGTCGAGGACGACGACTTTGGATTTACGGTTACGAGCTAAACGAAGCTAGAATGCATTTTTCTTTTTCTTGGAGCGGAATGGAGCGCGGGGTTAGGGAGCTTTCTTTCGAGGGCGCGTAGTACTTTTCTAGGTGGATTCTGCTGCTTGGAGTGTTTGCAGGGGAGCTATAGAGGAGAAAACTTTGAAGGTGGGGGATTTTGATGTTGAGTCTAACTTCTGATTAGGAACTTGTTGATCTGAAAAGTTTGAAAAGTTTGCACTGTGGTTGTAATAGTAAACGATATACTATCAGTATGATTTTTTTATATTTTATTAAAGAATGTTTTCTTCTCTGTCTTATAAGTATTCGATGCGATTCGTTATTTTAAAACATTTTGCAATACAAAAAATAATTGTGAGCTGCCATGATTACGCTTTAAATAAATAAATTCATGTATATATTGCGTACTTTTGCGTTACTCAGCAACTTGTTCGATTTGCACATTTAATGCTTATCAAAGTTTCGTAAGTATTTTAGAATTTTAATAGAGTTTTAATGACTTTCAAACTGACATTACTAATTGCTACATTCTTCTTAAAAATAATACAAATATATATAGCTGTCCCATCGTCGCGCAAATTACAATATTTTTACGGAACTCATATTTAAAAATCAAACTCTTCTGCGCGTTCCGCAACACCATTCCTCTCTGAAAAAGCATCGCTTTATCAAAAAAACATCACTAATTCGATAAACACATCCAACATTCGCAGAAGCAGAAAATATCTAAACATCAATCGCTGCATCGGTGCTCAAGCTTCGTACATCTATGTATATACGCAAATTCCATTAGCTATCGGTGCAGCGATTCTATGTGTGCGCAAGAGAGAGAAACAACCGGCCAAGCTCTTATCGTCCATCAGAGTTTGCACGTCATTACCTGACTATTTACTCTTACCAGTTTCACTGAATTATCCTTGCACTATCGTCGCAGCTCCACACCAATCGTGATTTAGCTAATGAACACAAGAGTGCAGACCGTTATAGCCCTGCTACTGTTGAGCTGCAACGAGAGACAGAGAGAGAGAGAGAGAGAGAGAGAGGGAGAGAGAGCACTGAAAGACCGGAGACACTCTTAGGCGTCGTCATTATCTCGCCGACCCTCTGGCATTACAACCTTATTAGGTTTTGCGCCGCGAGTGCAATGGCAGATGATGCGAGCCGCAGACAGATATTAGAGCTAATGAGTGTTTTTCAAATTGAACTGTCTGGGATGAAAACGTTTTGGGAGATTTTATTATGATAGTGCGATCTTGGCTGCGTGTTTAAGGAAAATTGTAATCTTGAAGTAAGTTGCGTGGAATTATTTTTAAGAATAATCTGATGTAGCAATCGTATACTCTGGCGGTGAAATTTTCTCTTTTAAATTTAAAAATTTACTTTCCGTAAATATTTCGTTGACTAACAATTATAACAAATGCTGTTTGTCTTGTATCTTTTTCCAAATTTGTAAATGAATTTGCTTTGATTCTATGCATCTAAGTGATATACGAATCTAACACATTATAAGCACCTATCATTATGCATCATTGCGGTATATATGTATAAAGCTTTCCAACTGCTTTCCAATTATCGGTAGAACTTGTGTCCTATATATGTATTAGCATTTCCCAAAGATCTACACTGCTCGTCGAGAATCCAACCTCCGTACGAATTCTCCCAAACTCTTATATGGTCGCCGAGTAAGCGCAACAGTCCTCGCGCCAATCTCTCCCGAAAGTCACGAGCGCCTCGCCGATTTACATATAAGATGCAACTCCTCAGCCACGACTCGTGTATATATATATATATTGCGGCTCTTAAACCACGCACGAGCCGTGCGCAGCACCTCGCGACGATAGTCCTGGCGACATCACGAGACTATTATACAGCTTTAAAGAACGCTGACCTGTAGCCGACGACGCTCACGGCTATCAGTGTGTTATATCTAATTGCGCCGCTTATCGTCGCCACTTACGTGCGCTCAACTCTTCTCACCAGTGCATGCGCACATGTGCGATATAGCCATATATATATCTACATATATATATATATACTTATATATATATATATATATATACGTGTATGCATAGGTGTACTTGCAGCTTTGAGTTTGTATAGTATAATTGCGCGAGACGCGAGGCGCGATGGATGTATAAGACGGGAAATTGCTCGTTTCTTCAATTTTGCTAAGAGCTGTGGTGTGTTTCGAGAATGATCGTAGGCCGCGCACACGATGTGGCCGAGCTGTGAAAATAGAATAGATCCGGATTAATTTGACCGATCGTAATCTTGAGAGAACTTTATTGATGCAACTTGACGTGTGTTGATATATTCAATGGATTTAATTAAGAATGTATCGATCAATTATCTTGACATTCATTTTAAATATAATTGCTCTAAGTTGAAATATTACTAATTTTTTAAACTTCAAGCGAGTTAGATCGTAAAACAAATTAATTAAACATAAATTGATTGTTTAAAATACTGCTACTAAAAGCACGAGAGCTATTCAATGACCTTTAAAACAACTATAGCTTAAACAATCCTGTTCATTAATTAGCCATTACAGTTGCCTATAATAATCTTTTTATAAATATTTTGATACATAATAATAATTATGAATAATTCATACTTAACAAATAAGTTTAATGTTATTGTTTTTTTTTTTCAGATACAATTTCTGCATTTCCGCTGCACTTAAGCAAAACATGGATGACTCTATATATAAACTAGAAGAAAACGCTGACATCAATGAGATCAATGATCTCGGTTTTTCGCTACTCCACACGGCAGTTATAAACAATGATTTGGAAAGAGTCCAGTTTTTACTCAAACACGGATCGAATATTCATCAGAAAACTCGTCCAAGCGAAAGCAACGCCTTTGCCATCGAATGCGAATGCACAAATAATAAATACTGCTACCACATAGCTGACGAGTATGGAAACGAGAGGAAAGATGGCAGTCGTCTAGGACAAAATGCTTTGCATCTCGCGGCTAAACACAGTTCCGCGGAGATAGTCGAGCTGTTACTCGAATCAATTAAGGATGTTGATGAAAGAGCAGACGACGAGTCGACTGCACTGCATTACGTCGCTCAAAATAGCACAGCAGCGGAAAACGCGGATATTAGCATAGCCGAATTGCTGTTAAAATCAGGCGCTGACATTGACGCCAGAAATGTCGAGGGCAAAACGCCTCTGTACCTGGCTGTAAAATTGGAAAGATTAAAGCTGGTAGCTTATTTATTGTCAATGGGTGCGAATGTTGACAGTTCCACGTGTAGACAATCCACTCCACTTTTTTCCGCATTGATAAATTGTAATTATGAGTTAAGCAAGCTACTCTTGGATTACAAAGCTTCAACAACTGTAAGGAACAGGCACGACGAAGATCTTCTGTTCTTCGTTCTTAGAGTCGTTGGCAAAGGAAATAAACGCTTGTTATTCGTTAATCAGTTGTTAGATAACGGACTCGAGGTGGACAGTCGTAATTCTTACGGATCAACTGCTCTCCACATCGCTGTGCAAAACAAAGACGAAAATCTAGCGAAACTCCTTATCGATCGTGGCTGTTCCATAAACTTAAAAGACGATTTCGACATGTCAGCATTGTCCATCGCCGTTTGCACAAATCGTCATAATTTGGTAAAACTCCTGCTCGAAAGAGGCGCTAACGTCAATGACTCAATCGGGGAATCCAGTGTACTGGAGCATGCCATCATAAGAAGGGATAAGGCCATGGTTCAGCTACTACTGGATCACAACGTGGACATTAACTTCAAAAGTAACAAGCCTGTCTCTGCCGCTTTACTGCACTCAAATACGGAGATAATGCAGATATTGATTGATAAAGGAGCAGATATACATTACAGGGATAAGAATGGAAGAACACCACTCATGAGAGTCATCAAGAATCAGAATTTCCAAATGATGTGGCGACTTCTGAAACACGGAGCTCGTATCAATGAGAAGGACAATAACGGTAACACTGCATTTCATGTGCTGTTCGAGAGTAACTTGCACACGAAGGAAACCATACTCGAGGATTTGCTGGAAACAGGAGCTGACATAAACATCGAGAACAATAATGGACATACTCCGCTAAAGTACATGATGATTAAGTGCTTCACGAAAGGGGAGGTCTTCATTTTCATTAAACATATAGTACTCTTGCTGGCTCAAAATTTGCACGTCAATCCAAAGATTCTGGATTTTGTAACAGGAGATTATACGTGGAACAAATATTTCGATGCATGTAAGGTGGAGGTAGAGCGAATGAAAGAAATTAAGATTATGTACAAATACACACTTTATGACATTTTAACCAAGAACTACCATGATCTCGCAACGCTATTTCAGATTAAACATGTTATAGATATTTTTAAAACGATTATTAGACGTCATAGGTTTTCAAATTATTCTGATATATTGCTGAAGAATTTTTTTAGAAAAATAGAACGGATCAGGTTAATCAAAGAAAGCGTGTTAGTGTTAAGTGATATATTTAGTTTCAAGTTGCCTCCCGAAATTTTTGAAAAATTGTGTGAATATTTATCCAATGATGATATGAGCCAATATTTACTTGGAGAAGGAAATAGAATGTTGAGACTTAAAACTATGTATGGAATACCGACACGGATCGGTATAAGATTATTATAAAACATATATGTCATTTTATTAAAATTTAATTTGAGTTATTTCACAAATTCCACTTTTACTTTTCTAATGTACTGTAGAAAACATTATTTTTAAAAATTATTACAATCAAATTCATGTTAATCGCGAGAAATCTTATATTTACAGAAATATTTATAGAATTAAATTTGATGTGAAATATCGTAAAAATACTTTTCTGTTTTAAATTTTACCGTGATGTTCTTGGAAAATTTTAAAACCATCTATTAGTTATCATGAAATAAGAGATATAGTAGTCTGAAAAGCTTATAAATTTTACCATGCAGTCCCCACAATTTGTACTGCGAAGAAGGGTTAGGACAAATCGGGAATATCATTAAGGAGGTTCTATAGTGAATAGAAATAACGCTAAAAAATGATGAAATTTTGTACACAGGTTAAGTTTTACATAAAAAGTATCCATGCCAAGTTTCAGAAAGCTAGGTTACCTTGGAGCAGAGAAATAAATATTTTAATTTTTCAATTTTTAACATGGGCTTTTATGGAAAAATGCATTTTCGTCGTATTCGATTAAGTATTACAAAATAATTGACGCTAAAATTGGATCGAAATTTTTTTATAGGATATAATAATATCTAAGGATTCTGTATTAATTAAATATAAAATTAATTTACTAAACTAAATAAATTATCCTATGTTTAAAATAGTTTAACCTTTAACCTTTAGAGGGCCGGGATCCGACTTTTGGCGTAATAAAATGAACATCCAAATGGATTTGATTCAAGATACCTGCTCACACATACACACTTTCCACATCAAACATAGTGGAAAACTGAAAACTAGTAAAAAAAAAATGGCACAAAGTTGTTAGTTTTCTACAATCTAGACCACTATATTGAATACGTCATTTTGAATTTTGGAAATCTAGCCTCAAATTTATAAGCAGCTATCTCCTCAATTTGGATCTGAAAAATATTGTAGGAATATAGTATAAAAAAATTTTTGTTGCAATTAACATGTGCCTTTACCGTACAGGCCCGGGATACGCCATTTGGCGTAAGGCCACTGACCTCTAAACATTTGACATCAATTCAGATCTTTATCATATGCTTCAGATCACTTTTCTATAGAAACAACCATTTTTTAAAATTCCTCAAGTGCCGGCCCTCTAAAGGTTAATACTATACTTTTCTTTTATAAAAATATATTGAATAAATATAATCTATTATCCTCTATTATTAGGCTCTAGCCAGAAAAACTTCGTAAAAGTATTTTAATATTGACCGGGAATAATTATCCCGGAGTTTTTCTTATTTTGTTTTATTTCTTCTTCTTTTTATAATTTGAGTTTCTGCAATAGAATGGTTTTCCGCGTCTCCTTTTCTTTTTTTCTTCAGCAGTTTTTTGGTGATACCCTCTTAATTTATTAGAAGTAAGTAGATACCGATGGAATTTTATCTTTCTTCATTCGCTCTTTTCCATATTGGTATCTGGTCAAAAAGGGCAAAAAAAACTTTAAACAAAACATTCTTTCAAAAAAATAATTAAATAAAATATGATTTCAAAGATTCATAAAAAAATTCATTCTCATATGTCGTATAAAAAAATATATGTAGATATATATGTATCTATACTATATACACAATTAGCGAATTGATCCATTTTCGGGTACCGATCCATAAACGTATCAAGTATTATCAAGCATTATTGTCAGCGAAGACAATGAAGTCTTTTATTAAAGTGGTGTGGAGTCTGCTTATGTATGTAAGTGAATGTGTGTTGAACTATTTCCAACGGTTTGTAAAAAAACAGTGCAGTAATGAGGTGCAATAGGGTAAATGTTATCTATACTTTTTATAACAAAATTACAAGCTTGTGGTTCTTTTATAACATTTTATAATGATTAATAAACTACTTCGTTATTTATATACATATTTCAAAGTTTGAATTATTCTACTGTAGATACCTTTAAAAAAAACATTAGTTTAATAAAAGTAGAGTTACAAGTCACATTATTATGAAAATTGTGTTATTTTGGAAATGTTGTAAGTTTCGTATTCTGATGATTATAACTTAGATTTCAATATTTAATAAAATTACAAATTGAAAGATTGCAAAATTTTATAAAAGTAACAGCATAGGGGAGACCATGAATAGTTGGTCATGCGGGTAGCATGCAGGCCAAGTACTAATAGCTCGTAAACAAACATATAGTGATTTCTTTAAATACTTATCGATAAAAAAAAATTTTTTTATAAAAATATATTCAATATAATTAATTTTTTATTGCAATATATTTTACTGAGTATGCGGAATAATACCCTTGTTTGAGCGTAATAACTTTTGGAACATTGTATTTTACATTAATATAAATTTTACTTAAGCACTTAATTGGAGAATAAGACAATCAAAATGTAGCGTTAAAGCATCACGTTCTCAACAGAAATATGAATGCACTTGCTTTCATAAGAATTATTTTCGTTACTTTAGTTATAAACCACTATCACATTGAATAAAAATATAAAAAAAAAAAATTAGCAAAAAACAACGTTTTCACGAAATCATGCGTAATTAAAACACACCCATTGTTTAAAATGTCTCGTAAATTTTTCTGAATTGTTTATTGAAACCTTTTTACCACAGCTGCATAGGTTTATGAGTTATATATGAGTCATATACTATATTCAAAAACGTTAAAATATTTTTTAGATTTTATTTTAAAAGTCGTATTTAAGAAAATATAAAATTTTTGTGCTTGTCGGCCGTATAATTTATTGTATGGAAGAATCATATTCATTTGTACACAATATACCTAATAACAATTCTAAAAAACATTTCTTTTATTTAAATAACTTCCTCAATCTGCTAAAAAATAGACCAACCGAGATTGCCTGCTCGTCAACAGTTAACCAACGAGGTTGAACAACACTTATTGCAATAATTGACCAACGGTTTGCCAAGGGTTGCTCGATTAGTGATTCTAAAATTTTTTTATTTTGTTCTCTAATTAGAAATTTAATAGTTAAAAGAATTTCACTAAATTTATGATTTACATTACATCATTAAATAATAAAAGTCGTTAATTAACCATAAAATTACTTTTAAAACTGTATTTTTTGAGGTTAGAATTTCTTTTTCGTTTATATCTCGAAAACTGCTCTAGCAAAAACGAAAAAAATTTTTTGACATTCCTAGGCAGAATAGAATTTTTTATATTTTTTTGTTCGTTTTGCTCTATCTTCAACCAATACCGAAATAAATGCAAAAACTATTTCTAATGTAAAAAAATGCGATTCTTAAGAATTTTACTCAAAAATATCGAAAAATCGATTCCTCCGAGGAATGCCAAACAATGTTTTCGTTTTTGCTACAGAAGCTTTCGAGATATAAGCGAAATGGAATTCTAACCTCAAAAAATACAGTTTTAAAAAGTATGTTTACCGTTACTTAACGAAAAGTCAAATCCTCCTAGGAACGCTAAAAAATTTAGTCCGTTTTGCTAAAACAGTTCTCATGATATAAACGAAAAAGCAATTCTAACCTCATAAAGTTCAGTTTCAAAAAGTAAGTTTACATGTTTGATATACCAATTTAGGAATTAAAGTATGTAAGTTTGCACAAATAACGACTTTTTATTTGATTACGTAGTATATTATAATAATTTATGTACCTTGGTTGACTAGTATTTAGTGTTTTTTTACTTCCGAAAATTTCAGCATTCGTTGACTAACGAAAGTTCGAAAAACATTGCAAAATAAGAGGGTTCATTGGCGAATGGATGATAAAACCACTGGCCAATCTAAATAAAATTGGTCAACGGTTCACGATCGTTGGTGAACGTTTTTGCCAGGTTTTTTTGCGAATTAAATAAACACTTTTATTGTTCTGGCTATTCATGCATTTAATTAAATTTATTTTACTCTATATATATATCTAAAATAATTTCGCTTAAGTTTTTGTAGAATAATTTTTTTATATGACAAAACCATAAATTATATTAACATTATGTTTTACTTAAGGGAATAAACTTAATGGTATTATTCTTTACAGTTGTTTAAAAGAAAACGTTCGCTATTTTAATCAAGAATATTGTAAATATAACGTAAGCAATAAGCATGTTTTAAATCGCTGAAAAGTGTCTGCTGCTATACGTAAGAGTGATATCTATACGAGATACTTTTATCATATTTCGCAAACGTCTTGTTTTATTTTTAGATGGTGCAGCTTTTGCATTCAACAACACGAGTAACCGTACTATAAAAGCGTTCTGCTTATTCGGCGGTAAAAATTAAGGTAGTAATTTAGAGCAAAATAATACGCAAAATTAAGCTGTATACACATATAACAGACATATCAACTGATAGAATTTAGTCTAAGAAAACTATATATCGGCGTCATATATGTGGTGATAAAAATATAGTTATCTATTATCATATGATGTCTTATAAATTTCATATTATTATTTGCTAGAAAAACGAACAAAATATAAAAAAAATATGTATACAAAACTTGGTGCAGATACATTTGTTAATATGCGAGTTTAATTTTAATTGACACATTAAATTTGACGTTAAAATAAATTGCATATAAATAATTTTATTTTATTGACAAAAATAAACTGATTCTTTTCGGTACCTATATAGACCGACATTCATGATTTGATATTCTTAGAATAAATCTTAAACGAAAATTCTCATTTTAGTAAAAATTTTCATACACTATTTAAAAATTCTAATGTATGAATCTTATTGAACAGAGGATCGAATGGATTTTAGAATGCGCCAAAATCGAGAAAGGCAGAGAAACCTGTTAATATCCCTAATCTCACGCGCACAATCCCGAGCAATCCACCAAAATCTCGCAGTTGATAGCCAATATATACGCGAGCATCAACATTTCCACGTACAGGATTCTGCCAAGATAGCTGGGGCGATTATATTCAGTCTGAGCCAATCGATATCATCGCACCCAACACCCATCATAACGGTATTTGCGACACGTAAACACGTTCCCTCTTTTCCCCGAGTTTTTCCCTCTTCATCGCTGCACATACCTCCTTCTCGACATCGATAAATAC
>UELU01147291.1:80442-112987 GCA_900490025.1 Megastigmus dorsalis
GGTACCTATATAGACCGACATTCATGATTTGATATTCTTAGAATAAATCTTAAACGAAAATTCTCATTTTAGTAAAAATTTTCATACACTATTTAAAAATTCTAATGTATGAATCTTATTGAACAGAGGATCGAATGAATTTTAGAATGCGCCAAAATCTCGCAGTTGATAGCCAATATATACGCGAGCATTAACATTTCCACGTACAGGATTCTGCCAAGATAGCTGGGGCGATTATATTCAGTCTGAGCCAATCGATATCATCGCACCCAACACCCATCATAACGGTATTTGCGACACGTAAACACGTTCCCTCTTTTCCCCGAGTTTTTCCCTCTTCATCGCTGCACATACCTCCTTCTCGACATCGATAAATACCGATTGGCCTCCGCACGAGAAAGAGAGAAAGAAAGGAGAGAATCTCTTACTCTCCAATCTCCAGACAAAAAGAAGAGGATAGAGAGCGACGTAGTCGTTCCGTGGAAAAACGAAAGAGCCTCTCGCGCTCGATCTTCTATATCTCCCGCGGTCTCGTGTCTATATGCTCTCTTTTTCTCTCTCTCTCTCTCTCTCTCTCTCTCTCTCTCCCTCTTGGTGCAGGACGTGCCGCGTCATTGGGACGCTGACCTGCCCGTGGAGACTCTCTGGATATATATCGGAAAATGAAACGATGCCCGACGCCCAGCCGATGCTTTTTTGTAAGCATCTCCCTCCTCTGCTCCTTTCTTTCTTTCTTTCTTTTTCGTTCGGCTTCATTTTTCACTCCCCAGACGCGCTTCTCTGCCCGGACCTGTAATGGCGCTCGCGCCTGTGAAAAAGCTATAAACGCTGATGTCCACCGTGGTTTATATATATAGAGAAATGGGTGTGCATATGTATACGCGGTCAGTTTAGTGCCAAATGGGAGTGATGAGACTGAAGAGTCTGAATAAATAAACGATACGAATTAACGATTGGAAATAAAAACCATCAAATATACAATCGCATTATATTTTGCATCTTTAACAAAACAAAACTTAACCGATTTAAAAATCTTAACACAATCTCATCCCGAAGCTCAGTATTAGATATTTCTGTGATCATTAGCTCAGAATATTTCCACTTGTTTATAGTGGGATGCGCAATAACGGGTCTGCTTTAAGAATTGTCATCCAGCAGACTTTAGGAATCCCGTAGTCAGAGTGTAGTTTGTTTATGCACCATAGGACGTTTGAAAGGAAGACTCTTTTAAATTGATGAGCGCGATCGAGAAAATGAGAGTTGAAGAACGAGGGATAAAAAGAAGATATTGTTGTGGCTATATCCGATAAGACGTTGCACATGTGCTTTTAGAAGAGTGAGAACACTAACGTGCGTGTGCCTATATAGTAGTAGAGAAGTATACGGTTACATATTTTGAGCAAGATTGATGTCCTTACCAAGAATATTACTTAGGGGATACAATGCTAACTACTTTAGATAAGCGAGAGATCGAACGATTTGAATTCGTTATGGAGATTTTTCCTGCTTCGTCGTGTGTGCGTCCTGGCCTGCATACGAGTTTATTATTATTATTTTTTTTAAATTAATGATAGACAACTACGCATAGACGGACGAATAACAACTCGTGGCAGACATCGTCGATTCTTGGAATGCACTCGGGCAGGTTTATTGTGCAGGTTGTTATAGTTTTTCTTTTACCTCACGAGGGAAGCTCAATGAATGCTATCGCGTTATTTTTTGGATCGTTATTCAGTTAATCATATGGGGTGCATCTTTTATTTTGCCACGCTTATCATCCATGTATAGCGAATATATATGTATATGCTAGAGTCAAAAAGGGCAAATTTAATGGTCATCATGTCTCCACTCATCGCGTCGATTAACGCAAAACATATTTCTGATCATATACGTCCGGCTTTTAAACGTTTATAATTTAATTTAAGCATAAATTCATCGTATGGTTCCTGAATGTTGTGGTCACTCTCTCGGCTCCCATCCACATATATGCGATATGGAAAACCAGTTTATAGTTAAGAGTATATCATCCTGTCCTTAAAACCGAACAGATCTTCAACCGCAATAATAAAAATGTCACAGACAAATCTCCAATTCCTCGATAAGCGGTGAACAATGCAAGGCTACAACGTCGGACCAAAACCGCAATTACGTACGCCTCGTGCGCTATGTAACGCGACCGAAGTCGAAACTACCGCTCGTAGGCGCATACACAGTATATAGAAAGGGCAGCAACAGCAGCAGCAGCAAACTCAAACTCGCATATATATGTACAACGTCGGGCAGGAAAGTGTACTCGCTGCGGGTTAACCGTGGAGAGACAGAGCGAACTGTTCGATATTTCGCGCGCGGCTGCCGTGCAAGCCATGAGCGACGAATCCGCCGAGCTTTAACTGCCTTCCTGTCTGGCCACATGACTCACCCGCTTGAGCCTGTTATATGCCTCTGCCTTTTCAGACCGAAGAGAGAGAGAGAGAGAGAGAGAGAGAGAGAGAGAGAGAGAGAGAGAGAGAGAGAGAGAGAGTGGAGCCTATATAGGAAAGCAATTTAAACTTGCCATGCCATGCGCTTAGACGTCGCGCGGTACGGGAGGCAAGTAATAAGGGCTTGCGCGCTGAAAAAAATACGATCCAATCTGACTGCACGTTTTCAGGAGATCTCTGGCCCCGGCGTAATTGTATATGTGCTAGCATATTTGGACGGGTAATTGGGATTTTAGGAAAAAAATTCTTAATTGTAGAGCATTGCGTGAAAATTACGCGGCATTTGTCGACGCATTCGAATTGAGAGCTGAACGTATTTAAAATTTGAGGCCTTTTTCGCCAGCCTGTTCATTACTGAAGCAGAACTTGCAAGACTCAATACGAAGATCAAATTTTAAATGTACACTTTTTCCTTGTGCTCCTTTTTGACATGTCTCTATATAGACTTTGTACGTACTAAATCCATCTAATTCGAAAAGCAGCAGTCGAGACGCACGCATAAACAATATGGAAAAAAAAAACCACCAAACGAAGATGCAGCGAAAATGTTTAGCGTATGCGCATCACGGTAAACTCAAGGCGTGCAATTTTTATGCGCAATACGGTATATATAAGCGATGTGCAATCTACGCTGCGCTTGTCGCTGTATAATCTCCAATGTAGCTGGGTCTGGCTTATAGTGTGTCCACCAGCGGTTTTTCCAAGAACTTCACGCTACTTCTGTCGCGTTTTTTTTTATTAGCATTGCATAAAAGGTATTATGTATATTTCCGAGCGCCCAGGCCGTTGTGCATATAAACGTTGGATAAAGAAGTTGCGTGATTTGTTGGATTTTGTGTAGATCTGGATTATCAGATTTTTGTGAATAATGAAATGATTGAATAGAGCTATAAAGTGAGTTTAATGAACAGAATTTCTGGTATTATCTAAAGCTTTGTTTAATGTGGGACTTCATCGTTTTCGGAAATCTGAAAGAAGAAAAAGTTCGCGGAAGCATAACGATCGACGGTTCCCGGTGCCTTTTACAATTCGGTTGTAAAGGGAGGAACAGAAAAAAACGACTTAAAAAAAAAGAACGATTGCCTAGGTAGTATTTTCACGTTGTCTGGAGTGCAGACACTTTTTTCCTCGTAGCATATGTTTCTGCGGAGGGCATATAGGCAAGAAATTGGTGAAAGTTTTACGTCGATCGATACGGTTGGCGAGTTTAGCAGTAAAACGACCAAATATGTATGATATACGAGTAAAAAAAAATTATTTTTGTGTATACAAGATTTTTATTACGAATTTCTTTTCACATAAAATCAATTTGTACATATTGTATGCATATATACTAATATTCTGTACTTTATATTTAAATTTACTGGATTTTTGTATTTTACCTAATTCCGAATATAGTCCAAACTTTTACAGCACTCAGCCTGTATTAAAATTTTGAATTTTTATATATACGTGCGTATAAAACAAGTGCTATTGCAAAACTACACATTTTAACGATTTAAATAAAGTACCTGCACATATACCAGTTTATCATACAAAATATCGCCGCGAATTCGTACACCAAATACACCGAAACACAATATTATATATACTATAAATAATATGATCGAGCACCAAAAAGTTAACGGCGTATCAGAATGAACCTATTTTACACCTATTCGGTCCGAAGCATAGATTGCACTCTACGCGCTTCATTGTATAACCAATGCGATTCCATATAGATACATCATGCAATCAGATATTCTATTAAATACAGTCATACATATACATATACTCGTGGACATCTCGCGCATTAGTCACCAAATCGCTAATGCGAATCTGTTCCGTGATTTGCGGTTATATACAGATGAAATCCCAACGTAAACTATTAGCCATCGATTCCAAGCATTCGGTCAACTTCCAAATACTGCAGAAGCGTTTAGAGCGAGCGTGAACCCAACAAGTAGCTATTTTCAAAGCACACACACATGAGATAAAAGCCAATCGACTGACTCACGAGAGTCTAAATTCCTGATTAAGAAGCCACTCGATACATCAACTTCCGGCAAAATTCTCTCAACACTCGGTCGGCCGTCATCGAAGACTCTCCTTGTAACGCGAGATCCCAGATATAAGGCGCGCGGCAATAAGCATCGACTCGAAGATAAGACCAATTATTATGAGTGCGACGCTATATATATGCAGAATTGCGTATAGCATCGACGGGGAAGGGAAGGTATGTGTCGTGCTGATAATTCGCGGTCTATCCGTGTGCGACTGTGTGCGCAGTCCGTCCGTGTACGTATGTGTGTACGCGCGAGCAGCTATGACCTACGCACCCCATACGAAAGACGCGCGATGCAAACGCGTCGGTGTATGCTCTTATTATACGTATTAACGTCGCCGAGTGTGTCTGCGCGCGCGAACGCGGAGAGATAGTGTCGCGTTACTTTTCCACGGGCACTCGGCGCTCACTCGTTATGGGCTCGTTATACTTCGATCCGATTTGCCTCTATGCTCTCTTTCGCTTTCTTTCTGGAATTGGTAGAACGATAAATATACACCCTGTACGTGCGTATACGTGCGTGTCGATTTTTTCTTTTTACGCGTATGCGGCGACTATATTTAAATGAAAACCTTGGATGGTTCTTTACGCTCATGGGAAAATATGACGTGCGCGGAGAGTTCTTCAAAAAGTGTTATGATTGAAGTGTCTTGCGCACTTGTGTTTTGGTTTCAACCTATGTTAATGAACTCACATTATTATTACTACTCAGAGACCTGAAAAAAATCGCTGAATCATTTATTACTTGACGGAATTTTCTAAGTATTTTTTAATAATAATTGATTATTCATGATATTTTATTGGAGTATTACAATATTGCTGAAAATGGCAATTTCAACAGCGCTTATAAACATGCTTTAAAATTAAAATAATTTGTAATACACATGCGTATTTAAAGCTGGCCATTTCCCTACATTTTAAAATTAATTAAATGTTGAGTTCCGGGAAATTCGGTATACATTATTTAATAATAACGCGTGCTTTCATAAACCATTTGTGCAGCTCGTAAGATTTCAAAAGTCAAACTTACTACTCATTAACCAGGAAATTTATGTGCGCGAAAAAAAATTAGTGTACAAAAAATGTGCATAAGAATTATATAAGTTTATGACTATGCATAAACATTTACTTGTATACGCCAAGACCGTAATGCATATCGGTTTAAGTTCAAACGGCGACTGGAACTACTGGAACATAAAAATTTGCACGTTCAATCTATAAAACATCTCTTTCTGCGGCAGAAAAAAAATATAAAACTCTTAATAAAAGCAGATGGAGAATTTTGTAATGCTTCATAAAAATACACACCAAATTATATTTAAGTTACGCATTTCAATTTTCGTGTTAAATTCAGCGTTGCAAAAATCCGTTTAGATTTGCGTTATGCAATACACATGTAAAAATACCAGGAAACTAAGGTAAAAACAATATTGCTCGAGTAGAATGCCAAGTCCGAACGATCGAGAGACGGAATCCCGTTATATATATACACACATTATGAGGAGATTCAATTTCCCCTTTCATTTCTCGGAAAAATAAATCAGTATCGAGACTTTCTTGCTGCTTGCATATAAGGGATATTACACGAGGAATTTTATTATCTATTGTTTTCCTTCTCGTTCGCGGGCATTGTTCGGTATAGATAGTGTCGGAAACGCAAATAAACGCGAAATTAATAGGATGCATGTGTTGTTCGCTGATATTTTTCTGATTTATTGGAAAAAGTGAATCAGCGAAAAATTGTATTGTAAGGATAATGAATGGATGCAATTTTGACAGTTTATTTGTTTAAATTGCGGTGCGTGTTCGTTAATTTATAATGTGCGTTATTATGGTTAATATTTCATTTTGTTCCGTTTCCACTGAAGTGTAAAGTAATTAAATAATTTTATTAATTTAATTAAATTTTCGATAAAGCTTAATTAATACTAAAAATGTATTTTTTAAACATTTTTATTAGGTAAATATTATTTAATTTCCTTATGTAAAATCTGTTTCGACGCATTATAATAGCGACATGCATGATTCTACCATATTTTTAATTCTTACATGAATTTTACAAGAATATATAAAAAAATTCATTTATAGCGAACTTCAATGAAAACAGTGATGTACACAGAAACTTTTTTAGGAATATACAGATGCATTAGTCAACATTCCGAGTCAAGATTGACATTGTTCAGAGCGAGTGAATGAATAAATATAGTCTAACAGTCATTGATTCAATTGATTGAATGACTAACTACCTACTTGCTCATAAGTACATTAGGATTGATGTATTAGTGTATAAAGATACGACTTATTAGTTCGGATTAATAATATACTCTACTTCATAGACAGATATGACTAATCAAAGAGTTCATTGTATCTATATTATTTTATTGTAACGTGTGCGGGTTCAAGTGCTAATGCGTCATAGTAGCTAACATTGTGATAACAATTGCGGTTCTTAGATAATTACAGTGAGCCCATTTTAACGATAAGATTTTATTCATACGAAAAATCTATGAAACTTAATTGTTAACAAAATTACGCTGCTGCAAAATAAAGTGAGAACATAATTATATATATCCAAATGTGCACATTCAAATCGGTATATCAAAAAATTTGAATAACTATCTTCCTAATAGGTAGACATTTGAAATTTTCAAATGAAAAGCACCTGCACTTAAGTAATGCGACGAATAAATCTCAATGACTTATGATATACATTACAAGATCTATTTGAGGAAGGTATTCGATCTTCTATATATATCAGAATTACTATTATACCGATCCACACCAGTCGCAATTAGCACCAGATAAGCAAACTCGCTCCTGCAACCATCACCGTATACAAAATATCCACAGCGATATATTTCCGTGATTACCAATAATTTCAACGCGCAAAAACACCCTCCATTAAGCAATATACATCCGCGCTAAGAAGCGCTCAAATCATACATTTTCAAAGTCGCTGCGCGCAGACAGGCAGAAGAGCTGGCCAACGTACAACCGCAAGAGTAACAAGAAACAGCAGCAGCAGCAGCAGCACCTCGAGCAGTCGCCTTTATGATAAAACGTCGATGCGGTCTTTAACGCGGCCTCTTTTTCCACCTTCCCAAGGAAAAGCTCCTGCGCGACGAGACCACTCGAGGGCATGTACCATGTCATATATATATATTCTCTTTTGCTGTTGATGCTATGGAATACAGAAGCAAAAGAGAGGAAGAGAAAGAGAGAGAGGGAGAGGCCGGTGTGAGCTTTTATGTACATATACGGGTGCTCTGTAATGCCAGGAAGTTATTGCTATCACGAGCCCCGCCACCGGCGTTTCGTGCTATTAAGATGCCCCAGCGGTTTCTCGCGTTCAAAAAAGATAGATAGAGAGAGAGAGAGAAGTTCTTCTTTAATTTTTCTTTTTTTCAAGCAGGCGCTCGTTTTTTCCACGATGACGAGATGCAAGAAGAACGAGTCGTTTTGCAGTGAGAAACTTAATGTTAATGCACATTTTTAAATTCACACTAAGGCACCGTAGAACTAAATTAGTATTCATCGTTCAGCACGAACAACCGGTAACATTTTATTCAAACACGTACACCAAATGGCAAAGGTCATGCTTCCTGCAGTTCGCTAACACAGAGGGTAGATTTTCGGCTTAGCGGGAGGCTCTTTGGAAATTTCGGACCGCATCTAAGCCTCGGCACGCTGCAGAGGAAAGCCGCGAGTCGCGACACCACTTTTCGCGGGTATTAGAAACAGCATCATATAGGTACATATACTTATTATACGCGGCGGGTCAGCTTTCGAAAACCTGTTTTATGCGCGCTGCGCGCAACGAGTTCTGTGATGCACTGCACATTATACATATATATGTGTATGTATGTTGTACCTACGTTGCCATGCGCTCGTGCGAGCTTATACTCATTGATTACAAGTTGTATGCTTATACGCATATGAGAGGAGAGAGATCGTGGTATAAGGTGCCACACTCGCATCTTCCTCTCTCTATTATACATCGCTGATTTTCCGCTTATTTTAAACTAAGCAATACGAAATTTCATGGTTTTGTAAAGTATATATACGCTTAGAATTTTAAGTATTACGTTGAGAATTGCAATGATTTTTGTGTAGGATTACTTAACTTGTGAACAAAGTGTGCATAGATGAAATTTTATATGATATAGCGACCGCTACGACGACTATAATTTTATAAACAATGCAATTATTGTTACAAGCGTGCACTTTATTGATTTTCATATATGTAGGTATTTATTTGTTAAATAAAATTATTGAAAAGATACTATTCTGAATCGATGATTTACAGTTGGAATGTTTTTTTTTTACTTCCGATTCGAAAGCTTTGTTTGCAAACCAGCCTGTACTCAATTATGATTCATTGAATTTTCATCAATTTTACGTGATTAATTTTGGATGGACATTAGATTGATGTATCGAGAAAAATGTTTAGCGTACGATCCGCGCGTATCCGTATATAAAATTTAAAAAGTTAATAAATGATTATTATGATAAATGTTAATACGTGTAATGATCTTTTTCTACAATATTGTGAAACATACTCTCTTGTTTACATACACACGCACGGTAAGATGATAATATTGTGTTAAAATATAGAATGTTTACTAAGCGATTCAATTATGACGTACACGCATTTAATTTTGCTAATGAACATTGCCTATTCAATTTTTTAAATTATTTAAAAGGATTGAGTTGAAAAACATTAGCTTTAATATTCTTAATAGAACACGCAAGCTTATCAACTAAAACATAAGTGAATGCGAAATTAATGATAATCGAATATTAGTTAGAAGTTATTCATCAGACATTTCAATTTAATGAACGGTCAGAAATCGTTAATATGACCCTAAGAAATTCCACGAAAACTCGAAGTAATGAACTGTAAGTACCTAAGTATATGCATAACAACTTTCGCGTAAGTAGCAATTAATATAATAACGACAAAAAATTGTAATCACTTAACAAGAATGAGTAGCTTTTCGATAAATCTACTATAAAAAGGCATGCACAATATACTCTAAGTGTCCTCGCTCTAAAACTCCCTACGCGATGGCTACAAGGCTATACAGTGCGCACGAATACAAGCCTCAATCGTCTCGTCGCCCATAAAAATTCTTGCGCCCCTCGAAAATTAAGTTCCAATACATCAATAACTCGTCCCTCACGCAATCGAAAAAAACTCTCTGTACAGATCTTTGGACGTTGAAGAATAGCAGTGTTATTTTCAATTGTCATAAACATAAAATCGACTTACATTATAAAATAAGTAGCTGGGGCCTCTTGTATATATTTACAATAGCGGCGGCAGCGATAACCTCTTCTCCCCTCTCCGTCAGCAGCGCACTGTCTCTCTTCCTCTCTCTCGTGGCGCGCATGCGGCATGACCATTTCATGCCGCGAAATACTTATCATCGGCGGAGAAAATGCGCGACGGACTTCTCGCGTGCAATGTGTACAGGTCAATGTCGCGGTGTCTTTCTCTCTCTCCCCCCTTCGTTTTCTCGCATGTGCTTGTTTTTATTATTCAGCCTCTTCTCGCGGTGCGCGAGAGTCTCTCTTTGGACGACTCACATGACTCAGAAAGAGTGAGATAGAGAAACGAAGTATACAGTTTCTGTGCGCCGCTGCCATATATATTCCGATATTTTTGTTTCTCTACTGCCGGAGGTCGAGGTGTGTGTGTACATGCGCCTTGCGTATACGTATAGAGTATAACCGAGAACCCCGAGGTTAACGTTTTTCCCGACGACGACGTGGAGAAAAAGAAAAGTCTAGGGAGCGCCTCTGACGACGACGTGGATGAGAAGGAAGACAGAGGAAAGGAGAGCGAGAGAATATAAGCGAAGAGATAGATGCTCGGATAGAGGGATACAGCAATCTACAGTACTTACACGCGGGGCAGAGGAGAAATATGTACAAGACAAATTGGTTTCTGCCTTCCTAAAAGATCTTCATTTTGGATACTTGAAAGTAAGTTTTTAACCTCTTTTTCTAGACTTAACTTTTTCGCGAGCCAATGAGAAATGAACCGTTAGAGGATCGCGTTAGGTTATCTTTTGAGTCTCGCTTTTGGGCGCAAATACGTGGAAAAGAGCTAGCGGAAACATTGTTTATGAAGAATTTCCCCAGTTTTATCTTTTAATTTATTTAGCGGTTAGGTTATTACCCATTACGACATTCGACGCATTCGTACACTGCCATTTATAAGCCGAATGCTTGTTTTTATTTGTTCGAAAAATTTAAAAATGGTGTGAAACATTTATTAATTTCTTTGAAAAGGAAAATTTTACGAAAAATATACTAATTTGCGACTCGACACAATGGATAATCAGAGAAGCAGCTGTTTTATTTGTCATCCATCTAAAAGTTTCGCTTTTCATGCTAATAGATTTATCTCGGCTTATCACACACGGATATGAGTATGTATATGACAACTCTATGTAACTGAACAATCCAAGATAAAACGTAATAACATTCTTTGTCATATGTTCTTTTATATGCAGGTCAACAAGTCCAGTGCGAACATTATAAAGGCAAGTATTCAAGCTGCGAAGTAGACCGTAAAAATATAATTATTTGTACGCGCAGTAGATGGATGCCTTTTTTTAAAATAAATGCCCACATTGAGTAGTCAAAGTGGCATTTTCTTGCGGTTGTCATTTACGTTCACATAAATATTCAATTAAAACATTTTTCAAATAAAGGGATGTACATTATACGCTGGCTTTTCGTATATGCTCATTCATGCGTGATACCGACTACCGAGGTCTCTCGAGTAAAGGTTTTACGATTGTCTGTGTGGCTGCGTATAGCCGCCGCCGCCGCCGCCGCCGCCGCCGCCGCCGCACACGTGCGCCTTTCTCTCTTTCTTCGTCTTTTACGATGTCACACATAGCAGCACTACAGAGGCGAAATGGATGTGCGTGCGGATACTGATGGTTTGCGGGTAGAGAAGAACCGGTAAATATGTCGAGAAAGCTAGTAGGAAAATTCATTACGTAAGCAATGCACTATTTTGTTTCTGCTTCAAAAATGAGATTACGACTGTGCTTATACGTGCATGCGGTCGATATTTGCATACAAGCAAATGTTTGTATAAATTTAGTTCAGAACGCTGCTGGAAGTAAAATTTGTCATATAAATTAATATGGCTTTAACAAAATATTTTCATAAAGTGATTTATACATTATTATGAAATATATGAAAAAAATATGCTGATCGTCAATGAAATAAAAACAGAAAAAAGCACAGAAAATATACGTATGTCCTTTTCAAATTTTGAAGCACTAAATTGATCAACAGTGTATAAGTTTACTATTTATAGCATATATACTAGTAAACAAAATATAAAAACAGTTATGCACGTTCTATACTTAGAACTTTAATATCTATTTGAATGATATACGATACCATTTCTGTTACGATTTTAGTATTGTATTTTTCACAAAAACTTTTATGCGAAGAAAGAAGCTTTATGTAAGCAGTGAGTCAGCTAAATTATTACTTGCAGCGTGCATATGTCATAAAGTACTACATTTCTGAGAATGCAATTTTCTCTTGGTTTGCTTCAGAAATATACCATAAATTTGCAATATAAAAAATTTAATACACTAATATCAGTCATATAACTAATAGCATTGCCAATTTTCTGATTAGTAATTCTTATTAGCTGAGTTTGAAATGGCAGGTTAATTTTAAAAAAGGGAAAAACTCTGGGGGAAAGCGTCGACTATATAAATCACCATCTCACTATTTCCCCAAGAGAATACCTATCTGATGCCATTTGATAAGATGCAGTCAAGTGATTCATTTAGTTTTATATTCCAATCGTAAAAATTTCCGAGTGTCTATTATAGAGCGCATCAATTTGTGCTCGTGAAAACACCATAGTAATCGAAAAAAATTGCCAGCATTAAAATCTCATTATAGCGCCCATCGTACGTCGCTCGAAATCTTCGGCGCACAAAGCCAAGGGTACAAAGCATAAAACAGGGTCATAGTCGAGTAAACTTCCACAGCAGTAAAAAAAAACATATGTCATCCCCCGCTCGCACTATTTCTTTTGTTCCCCGGTGTGCCTAATTTTCCCGACCTTAAACAAGAATCTCCAACCTTGAACAAAAAAAAAGAGAAGAAGAACCTAGGCAAAAAGAAAGAAGAGAAGAGGAGGAAGAAGAGGCCTTTCCCTTCTGCTACGTCTAATAACCTACTCAAAAGGGCGTCGTCTCTCACGATCGCCGCAGTATATATGTATACACTACGGCGAGTCGTGCACGTGTACCGAAGAAACTCACTCCCCCTTCACTCTTTCATGAAAAACCTCTACGTACACGTACGAGGCACTTTTTTCCCTGCGAGACCCAAAGACCCCTCCTATCCGCGCTCATTCGGTCTCTTCCTCCCTTGGTATTACACTTCCACATGCGAGTTTTATACGTAATACAGCTCACATTAACATACGCGTATAGTGTATAAAGCTAACGCGAATAAAGTAAGTTCATCTTGTAGAGAGAAAATTCATTTTATTTGGAAGTTCATTTTTTAATGGATTATTTGAATGCATGCATAATTTTTAGTGATAAAGGATTTCTTTGTAAAAGCCTAGAAAAAAAAACAACTCGTAATAGACTTGTTGAAACACATGAATAAATAAAACTATGGTTATCAAAGATATTGATTTATATTATACAGGCCTTAAGCTAAAAGAAAATGCTATGCAACAGTAATTTAATTCTATATTGCGTATATTATTTATTTTTTATTTTTTATTTTTTCGTTTCATTAATATAGGTGTTATGTTAGATCTAGAAAAAATGTTTAATTTCCAGTCCTATTTACTTTCTTGAGAACGACTCTTTTCAACCATCGTAAGCAAGCTACACGAATTGCCTTTAATTTAGTAATTAGTTCGATTTTCAATTTGAGACCTTTGTTTAGAAAGTGAGAATAAGATAATGATAAGTATTTTTACACTTGAAAATGCATCATAAACATAGAATTTTAAAAATCAGTTTAAGTAAATATTTATTATTATTTGCACTTACAATTTTTCGTATATGTAACTAATGAAATTCTATAAAATTCCATGAAATTCCAAAAACCTTTAAGTGTAACGCAAATTAGAGCACTACTCAAAAGAGGATCAGTGACTTTAAGAGCTCCTATCATCTGGTAATGTAAGACTTTTATGAAAAGTCATAGCAGCCATATTTAGTTTCGAAGTATAAGAAATAGATAAGAAAGAGATGCAAGAGAGAAAGAGAGGAGCGGCGAGAAAGATATGGCCCCTTAGAGCAAGGATCTCTCAACTACAAGGATCGATCCTCGTTATATTCCTTCTCTCCTCTTTCTTCCTCCTGCTCCTCTTCTTCCTTTTTTGCTTCTCTCTCGCTTTAATCTCTGTATAACTATATACAGGAACGAAGGCTCTCCCGTCTCGTATGTATATATATACATGGATGCCGAGGAGAAAGAAGAAACGAGAAGCAGCAGCGCGTCCGCAGAGTTTCCTGGCTTGTATAAGTGGCAGTAGGAGAGAGAAAAGATGATAGGTAGGTAGCCGCTCGTCCGAGGGCCCCACCCTAAAAGCCCCAATGCCGAGTTCAGCCGTGTCCCGACGGACGGACGGACGCGCGCGCGCATCCATTCTCTCTCTCTCTCTCTCTCTCTCTCTCTCCCTCCCTCTCGCTCCCTCTGCTTCGCCTTCTATGCACTCCTGCGAACTTGTATTTCTTAATTCCCTGTTTTCTACTTCATCCTTTTTCTGTTTTAATTCGTAAATTATCCAGGGTTGACTTTCTTTTTATCGACTTCGTATATACTCGCCCTGTGTCGCGCTTTTTCCGGTTCTTCGTTTTACTTTTGCACGAGTTAGCTTTACTCTTTATTCTTACTTCTTTTTCTTAATTCACTTCGGTTTTATTGTAGCAGATTTTTATTTTTTGCTATGATATTGTACGTTTGTTGTGTGATTTCATGATCTTGTTATACTAATGATTATTATCGAGCTCTCCTATTTATTACATATAATCTCAGTAGATCGAGAGAAATATTTGAAAATTTTAAATCGAATAATCCTAATAGTGCACTTACCTTTTGCAATCTACACACCTACATAGGTATATACTATGCACGGACAACAAGTATTTTGTTAATAAATTTCATATTCTTTCGCAAGAAATAAGTATTGCTTTTCTGTAAGTCAATAAAAAATATGATTACGAAATTATATACTAATATCTATTTCTTTTATAGGTAGATTTAATTTTCATCTTTTATTATTGCTTTTTTATTTTATGTTGATCTATACATTTTAACGCAATTTTAAGCATTTCGATTATCATAGAAAATTTAACTAAATTTTCTAATAAACTTTAATATCAGGTTCCAAATGTATAAATTTTAGTAGTGAAATATGTTAATTATAAAATCGATGGTATAATATAAAACACTATTTTCCCACAAAACAATTAAATTTACCAAATTCTTATTGTTTTTACTTCGTGTAATAGATACATAAAATAGTTATTAACTTAAAGTTTTATTAAAGTTTATAGTAATTTTGCAAAAGTATGATAAGGAAATGAATATAATTAAAAAAAAAACAAATAAAAAGTTTGGTAAAACCGATGTTGTTACTTTTGTCTTTAATTCTAATGAAACTCAATTTCATCTGCACCTTTAGAAGGGTCATTGATGTTAATGCAAACAAAATTCTGCTTTTGAATATACCTATTGTTGTTTTTAAGTTCATGAAAACGCATTCATTATGCATTACAATAATCTAGGAAATAAATTTTAGGAAATAGAGAAATAAATTTTTAAAATGGTCTTTATTGTAGTAATAAAGTATAAAAATATCTTTATTAAACACTTTCAAAAACCGATGAATCATGAAATATTAAATATATGAATAAAAATGAATTAACAAAGTTCTCCTAATCCCAGTGTCCCCATGGAGCATACAGCCACGTCCTTTCTTTCACTCTCTCGCTTTACTATCCTATTTCTCACACTCTTGTCTTTCGCACTAACACACAACCTGGTCTATAGTGGTCTCTCTTTCTCCTACTCCTTATATCCCCTTATTCCCATATCCCTTTTTCTCTCTCTTCTTTTTCCACTCTCTACCACTACACCCATACTCTCGTACACACCATATACACGTACCCCCACTACGATCCCCTTGAAAAAGGCTCCTCTCTTAACACACACACACACACACACACACACACACATATGCACATACACACATACACACATACACACAGACACATACGATATCCTCGCTGGTTGTATTCCAGCTTTAGCTTCGAAACGCGCGCGCGCGCGCGCGGCGCAGGTCTACCAGCGCGATCGTGACAGCCAGAAGCGAAAGCACCGAGAAAGAGAGATAGAGAGGGGGAGCAGAGCGAGAGGGGAAGTGAGAGAGACAGCGTTTGGTCGCGTCCGCCCCTGATGGCGGCTGGTCTCGACTCTCGGGCGCAGCCACAGCCAGCAGCAGCGGCGTCCCGGGCCCTCATTCTTTCCTCGACCGTCGCGGAGAGTGCACAAGTTCTCGCTCGTGCGTGCGTTTACTCGCCGTTTGTATCCCCGCCCGAGACACAGAGAGAGAGAAAGATATATACATAGGTGTACGTTATAATACCCCTCGACATCTCCGCACGCACGCACGGCACACGCTCTCCACGGATATTCCACATATATCTTTTTATACACGTATATTATATACATATATTTACAAGTACGGAAAATAATTGCCCGGGTTTTTTTCGAGAGCGCAGTTTTTTCTATTATTATATTGTTCAGAGTGTTCAGTGTTTACAACAATACGTATTGATTGTGCCGGGAGTAAAAAAAAGTGAGTCGGAAGATACAAGCGAGAGCGAGAGAGAGAAACGACAGTTTTTTTAGTGCCTGAAAACAAGATTGCTACAGCAGTGAACTTGTGATTTTTGTAAATCCGAGCGTCGACTCGAGTGAATATATATTATATATATATATACCACGTTTGAATTGTGAGCCGCGCGTTCTCGCAATTCTGTTCGTGAAGAGCATCGAAAGCACACTGGCTAGTGATAAAACCCAAGTCCCGACGACGAGAAGCTACGCAGAAGAGAGGAACACCGCATTCGGCGCGCTCTCCAAGTGAACCAGAAGTGAAGCGTGCGCGCATTCGCAGAGGACACCGGAGCCAGGAGATAACCGAGAGGTAGGCTTTCTTAGCGAAGCCCAGCGTTTTCGACAAAACTGCACACAGCCAAGAGAGACGAAGCGCGCGCGAGAGTGAGAGAGAGAGAGGAGCGAAACAGTGCGAATCTGTATTCGCTTTCTGGTGAAACAGACGCCGCCGCCTTTTCTCTCCTCTCTCTCTCTCTTTTTCTCTCTCTCTTGCGCCCTCTCTATTCGTGTGCAGGGTTCTGTCGAGCGTTCGAGCCAAGTGGATGAGTTCGTGAACGCAAACACACGCCACAACCCTTGTTCCGTATATACGTGTATATATATACACACGCGCGCGCGTTCCCCGTGGCCCGAGCGTGTTTTATAAAATGCATTGAAAACTGTGCCGCCACCGCGCCGAGTTGCCGCTGCTGCCGTTGCCGTTGCCGGTATTCCTTTGTTTCGCGCGCGCGCACAACAGAGCGAGAGAAAAACCGTTATAAATATCGGAAAGTTTCCGTTCCCCGGCGCGAGGATACGATACGCGGAAAGTGGCGACCGAAACTCTAGCAGTTCTGATAAAACAGTGTCTTTTTCTGGTAGGTTTTCGGTATAGCTACACGGTAGATGCGCGCAAAACGTCTTGTGGCAAGGTCGCGGGAGTCCAGAGAGAAGACTCGCGGCGATATAAGAAATATAAAGCCGGAAAGAATCCCATCTCGTGCCTTTTACGACGAAGCCCTCGCTGTCTGCACGCAAGCTGCGTGGAGCTGAGTTTCGCGCTCTCCCACCCTCTCCTCTCTTTTTTCTCCTTTTATCTCTCCACTCCCTTTCTTGCTCCATTGGCGCATCGTCCTTTACTTCTCTGCTCTATTCTATATTCGATCCTTTTTCTCCTCTTCCTTGCTCCTTTTTTCTTCTTTTCTTTTTTAATTTTGTACCTATATATTCGTTGGGACGGTAGTTCCTCGCCTTTCTCTTTCGCCAGTCGAACTCGCGTTCTTCCTCCCCCTCGCACGCGCTGCTATTGGATTGTAGAAGACGTGTCCTTTTTTGAGTGGATGAAATACGCGTTTGGAACATTTTTCAAAGTAACGGTATTTTGAACGTTTGCAGTACGTAGAACAAAACTATGAATACTGCCTACCGCAACTTTTTTAGCTACATAGTTTTAAGGCAAATCTTAGAATCTAGAAAATTATATATAAATTTAAAAAGAATATATTTTTTTCTATTTGTACAATTGATTCAATTTATTATTTTTAGCAATTGTAATTTTTTAAGGTATTAATGAAAAATCGAATTGAAAGTAGGTATAACTTTAAACATTTTTAATCTTTTAAATACAAAATTAGTATATGAAATTAGTAAAATGTAAAATTAAGGACATGTGCCAGGGCCGGAAAGAATTCTACCTTACCGATTTTTGCACTTAATGAAATTAGTAAAGATGTAATAATAGATAATAAAGTCATTATTATCTATTATCACCTGGGTAATGATGTAAATATTATGTCATTCCAGTTTCATAACATTCGAACTGTAATTCGCAGAGAATTTTGTCGTCGAAAATTTCGGGAAAAAAAATCTGTAAATTTAGAATGTCATTTTCGAAGACAAGAATCTTCATGATTTATGGTTGGAATTTTATGAAATCACATAATGATTACATCTTTATTGAGGTGCTAATCTAAAATTAGTCTATCTTTGTTTATTTCGTTAAATGCAAAAAATAGATAAGGTAGGAATCTTTCCGACCCTGGCACATCCCTTTTATTATTAATTAAATAAACGTGATTGATTACAAAACATCATTCATGATTCTAATAACAATGCTCAAGCACGTTCTTTTTCAAATCGAACATAACCTAATGTAAACGTTGATTCGTTTCAGAGTGACATAAATCCTATACGAATGCTAAAACTCATTCAGTAGGTAAAACTTGTTTAGAAATACGTCGCTCTCGCAACCGAAAATTAACGCATAATAAATTATCCAGATTCCTCGAATGTTAACATAACGAACAAAGGTATCGAAAAATCGGGCCAAAAAGGAGATTGCATAGCATTTTTTTATTTCTTTTTGAATGTATGTATCTCTCCTTTTTACAGGAGAACACGAAGAGCGAGAAACCAGCTTTTCGTTGCTGTTGCCATAGCGACGCATAAAAGGTGCCGTGTGCCGGCGGCACACACACCTAGTATCTTCATGCATGTGCCGATGATTTTCGTTCGTTCGTTCGTTCGTGGGTTCGCGTGTATACGCGCCCGAGAACCGGTGTTAGCTCCCCCTCGCCATTTTGAAAATGGACTCGTGCAATTAAACTATTTCACCAGTGACGTCATACTGAAAAAGTGGCGGTTATATTAGAGTTAGAAAAATTTCAATTTTAGAACCGCGCATTTTGATCATTTCCCATTGACTGAATTAAAAAAAGCCTACTCAGTTAATTCAGTCAGTAAAAAAAAAATTTTCGTCTAATTAACTATAATTAACTAAACTATCGTATTTATTAGCGGTGATTTCAACGTACAAGAAAAACTATACTAATATAGACATAACATTTAAACTTTTCATACATATTATGTTTGCAAAAAGATATGTAATATACTCTTTTAATACATGGATAAATTCCTATAAAAAATGATGTATTTCTTGTAGACTAGCTGTTAGTTTCAATTTATTGTAAATCATTAAATCAGTTTCTTCAAGTTCCCAGCATCACACAGTATAAAATAGACATGTATTTTATTTGCATGTGTCTTGTAATCATACGTATAGATATGAAATATCATTTGCAAAAGTATAATAATACTAACCAGATAACTTTAAAAAAAGGCATTTAGTTAATATGTTACTATCGAGAAAAATTTAAAGGCATTATTTATATATCTTCCCTTGTCGCTGGTCGTTAAAAGTTCATTCACTTTTGTCCCTGCCGCAATATATGTATATCTAGCATTACGTTAAATAAAATTGCTCGCGTACACGAAGACGTGCTTCGCACAGTTGCAGCATCCAACAATGTACATCGCCCGCTACATTATGCACAACACGTACACAATTTTCTACTCCCTCCTCTACGGCAAAGGCAAATCCCCTCGCTTTTATTAAATTCTTCGGTAGAGATGAATCGAAAGTCCAATTTCGAATTTTGTACCCGTGTGTATGTGTGCGTGAGTGAGTGAGCGAGCGTGCGGGCCGCCATCTTGGCCAATGACGTCACACGCAGAGTGAAATGGCTTAATCGATAGCTGCGCGCAGCGCACAGAGCCTGCGTGCGGCGTTGCGCCGCCGTCTGCCGCTCCTCCGACGATTTTTGCGTGCGTGCGCCGTCGTCTCTCTCTCTCTCTCTTTCGCTCTCGCTCTGTGCGAGTCTCTGGAGATGCACTGCGCGGGGGCGCACATTGCTTTGTGAATATTCCAAGGGCGTTGATCTAATTTCCCCGCGAGTTGAGCGCTTTTCTCATCGCAACTTTTTATGAGATGTTCGCGGAAATGATCGTTCTTGGATTGAGTCGTGCGTAGAAAATAAATTCGAACGGCAAAAATATTTATTTTCTTGCGAGCAGACGAAAGCAAAGAGAGCATCACTTGAGAGCATATTCCGAGTATTTTACCGAATTTTTTAATTAGATACTTACTAGCTTAGAATATGTACTACCTATAAGGTTTTTATTTTATCTCACAAGTGTAGTATGTGCAACTACGAAATAGTACGTAAATAAAAATTGATGAAATATTGCTCCTGTTTTTTTCGGCATGTTTTGTAATAAATTCAGGTTGACTGGTCGCTTTGTGTATGGAAAATTTGAATTAGTTCTGGAGGTTGAAAAAGACGTAAATTAAAACCATTTAACCACATTAATTGATGATAACTCGAAGGACCCGCAGAAAAAAAACAATGAATTTTTATTTACCAACAGTTCCCTTATCACCGATTGCACACGCGTTACACGTGCACCAATCTAAACTGAAACCTCGTTCACACTCGAAACCAAGCGATAAAACACTCAATAACAGATCAACTTCAAGTACCTATACCGTGTACATACGCTTATAGGTACATGCACACATATCTACGATAACACGTGTTTCGGATCGAATATACAGCCGTCCCTTGAGCGTACGTATAAACTTTTTTTTTCCGAGAACGATATCGCTGATACTCGCACTCGCGAAACTGATAGATATGTACGGGCACATCGCCGTCGCAAGGATTTTGGCCGTTGTATATTGTGTCTATATATATATATATAAGGAGAAGGAGAGGAGAGAGTAGCATCGGCGCCGCAGGGTCGTCGGTCGAAGAACCATGCCTGCACACACACGCTTTCGCCTTTATTATATTCAGGGAAAAAGGCGAGACTCGCGCACCTCTAACCGACGGATTATAATAGTATATACCTGCTGTGCGCGAGATCGTGCCTTTCTATCGCCGAGAGTCTGCGAATTTTTCTCACCTCTGAAATTATACCTCTTTTTTATCTTACGCATTTCAAATTGCCGTTATAAAGGAAAGTGGCTCATTATGACAAGGAATATTTTTCTTTGCGCGGAAATACGTAGCGAGAGATTTACATTCGGCGAGGATATATATATAATTCGTGGGGGCTCGGAAAGTCGTGGTTCAAAATGTGGTGTATATATATAAAGAGTATAAACGTGGTCACGGTCCCTTGAATTCGGCGAGAGTATATATATGTATACAAAGAGAGAACGAGAAAGAGCCGGGTTGCCGGCTGTGCTGTGCTCGCCATCTTGATCTCGCCCCCTCTCTACGTCGAACCCCTCGGAAGAGCGAGTGAGAGAGAGAGAGAGAGAGAGCGAGAGAGACAGGACGAGTGTCGAATCGACCGGGACGGCTACACACGCGCGCCTTTGTGGGGGTGTATGTTGTGTGTGTGTGTGTGTGTGCGCGCGTGTGTATCTCGAGGAGAGGCGCGCACTATATACAAAGTATATATACGCAGTGTGGCTCGTTTGAAAATTGAGAACCGCGGAGAGAGGAAGATTTGTTTGGACAGCGACTGACTCTTTTTCTGAATATATATTACGATTTCGTCCTTGATTAACCTTTTTTTCTTATTCTCATCCGTTGGATTTTATCGTGCAACCAAGCTTTTTTTTATACCAGGCTTTTCGGACACAGTCGAGGGACTTGGTGTATATTTTTTTAACCAGAAAACTTGTGGCTTTGAAAATATTATTTTCCAACTGCGACATTACAAAATCTTGTATATAAATGGTAGGGAGAGGCTTGAAAAGTTGCTGAAGTTGCTTTCCTCGAATTTTTGCGAGAGAAAAAAAGGTATGAAATATATATTAGAATAAGCGGAGAAGCTGGGAATCGTTGTACCGTATTTCGGATATTTGTATGCGGCAAGAAGCGTCGGGAAGCGTGCGGGTTCTTTTGTGGTACTCGAGGCAGATAGACATTTCTTACGGGCAAGCATCGAACTGGTGCAGGTTATAGAGGGAAAAGGAGAATCCTCAAGGTGAGCCTTTATTTTCCCAGCTTTCTTTCTTCTCTTCCGTAAACCTCCGCGCACTGCGCACCTATATCCATCCCTCATTCTTTGCTCGTTCATCTCGCTCCACCACTAATCTTGTTGTCCTTCCACGCGGACGTCTCGCCTCTTTTCTACCTTATGACACCGTCGAAGACGCGCAAAACTTCTTCCCAAAGTCCCTTTTCGAGCAGTAAATTCTATCGTTCGCGGGATTTGAAGTTTCTACAGTTCTGCTATTTCCAATTTAAGCGGACCTAAGGACTACTCGTCTTTTATCGTTTATTTTGTTCGCATGATATGAATTGTGTTTTTCTATAGTTAATGTAGGTGAATCACGCGCTCTAAGCTCCCGGAATACACGATTCTCGTTAAAATTGCTCACAATCATGTTGTAGAGGAGAGCAGCTGTGCATTTTAAAGATCTTCCGCGGAAAACCACATTGTTCACTTTCTTCCGTTCTCTCTCGGTTTTTTTTTAAAATTGTTTTTTTATTTTTCTTTAAACTTGACATTTGTATTCGGACGAATTCAGTCTCGTAGTCGCGGGAGAATGGCAGGCTTCCGTGTGCTGCTGTGTGGCTGCAGCAGCCTGCCACTGCGCGCGGCTTTGCGAAAACGCGTATATTCGTCCTTTGTTCTCTTTTTCTTTTTTGTGGCCACGCGTGTTCAAGACCGTGTCGATGTTTTGAATGTGTAAGAATGCTAATTGAGAGAATGTTGCGAAGAATACTGTGCATACACTGGCTGTGACTAATTTTTTCCACGCCGGTCCCTCAAGTAGCATGAAATAAATGTGTTGCTCAAAGTAAATTATGGTTCTAAAAAAAAAAAATAAACAGATTAATTGTGTACCAATTCGTTAATTTCATCGTGATTTTATGATATTTAAAGAGCCCGTTATCTGAACTATCGGTACTAAAACAAACTCGCACATCTTTCAGTTTTTCACCACACTTGTTCGTTTATGAATTTCTTGCAACTTCTATAAATCTCTCTTACCGTTAAATTGATTTTTCTCCCGATATACTCATTATACCGACGACTGCTTTTAGCGCACGTTTTTTTTTCCAAGCCCAAAAGAACAGACATCAGCCAACGAAGAGAGAAAATTCATTCGCAATAAACCCATTGCATTATCTCCGGCGATACTTAGGTGCGTATGGCAATAATCGAGCGTGTCGGTGCAGCAGCAACAAAAAGCACGGAGTAAGAGCGATTCTAATTACCCGAGAGGAAAACCATAAAATCGAGAGCCGCCGACGAGAGTAAAACACGTATCGAAACTCACCTTGAGTTTCGCGCGTGTGTGTATCTATGTACACATGCATGCACACACCCGCGCACGGAGAGCACAAGACAAAAATGCTCGTAAGAAAAGCAAAAAGAGAGAGGGAGAGAATTTCGAGAGGCCGCAGTTATATACAAAGTGTGAGAAAGATCTGCTCTTCGAGATCCGCTAAATCTTGCGCAATATATTCGCCTCGCTTGTAGGCCTTTTAACGCGCAAATCCTTTTCCTTTTTGCTTGGATATGCAGGTTTTAGAGAGACGCATTGATATTTCGTTATGCAAATCTGTAACTACTTTTTTATGATTACGACTATGAATTTTTTTTTTTATTGCTGACAAAGAAACTGTATTGTACTTTTCGTCCTGTATCTCAGTTTCCAATTGAAGTAAAAGAAAATTTCAAAATAACGTGCATGAAAAAATGCCCTGAAGAAAATGTGGATTCGATTATGTAAATTATTGTATTAAAATATTTAAGCTCGGTTATCATTCATTTGATTTATACGATGGCGAGTCTCTAAATCGCATGTACGGGAGATTTTGGTCTTTATCCGATGATGTGTATTATACTCTCTATATTTATATGCAGGATTAAACGTTCTACGGGATTTAGTTATCTATCGGGATATTGGAGCTGGAAATTACTTGGTGCGGTGTCGCGATGATTATCGTAAACAGGTTCGATATATGAATCCTCTTATCAGTGGACAAAAAGTAATCAAGATTTTTCAGATTCCTTACGGTAGTTTAGATATGTCTAGTGCATATACTCGGCTATCAGATACAGTCAACATAAGTTTCGACTCGCATAATAAATCGTTAAATAAGTGTAGTTTAATGAGAAATCCACTCAACTGCTAATGTTTATTTTATATTCACGGAATATTCCGGTGCGCAATAGAGAAATAATATTTTATTATTGATCGTTAACCCAGTTGTTATGGCTCGCTTTGAATAACCGTTATATTTTTATTATTTTCCGAAGCGATAGATGCGTTATTAGTGCGTGACTGGAAATCTGTTTCGTCGTAATGTATAACATCAAAGCCAGACACACTTCCGTAAATATTGCTAATCCGTCCGAGCATTTATATAAAAATAGGAACATCGAAATATACTTATTTCGACTGAACTTGGGCTTCTACGCCGACGAATAATGAATGTCGACTCTTGAATATTTTTTACGAGTCAGAGATAAAGTCAGCGAGAGCGCGAGGAATTCTGGAATTTTAAAATGCGCACGAATAAATTAAATCTCTCTATTATTAGCTCAGTGATAAACGACCTCCGCTATCTATCCGAGCGAACGAAATAAAATAAAAAAATGCGAGAGAGAGGGAGAGAGAATCGTTCGTGAATCACCAACACAGGCATTTCCTGCTCTTATTATTTTCTCCGTCCAAAAGCTTCGACGTCGGATTTCGCCATAAGCCAAGTGATCGCGCAAAGAGCACGTGTAATATAGAAAACTCGGGTTTACACGTATATCGCGATTATTGCGTCATTCACTCTCTCTCTCTCTCACTCTGGCTTTTTGCGTTTTGCAATGTCGCTGTTCTCGTTGCGTCGTCGCGTTTAAAATGGTCTGTTCCTCATCCGCCGCGCGGCTAACTGGCGCAAATTGACTTAACCCGGAAAAACTCGGCACGTTAACGTCGTCATCGGAGGAGAGAAACGCGGCAATTAAAATTGGGAAAAAATCCGGGGAATAGGTAAAATGTAAATTGGCGATCTCGCGAGGGTACTGCGGGTATAATACGGACGCGCGAGCGACCCGTTGAGTTTCCGCAAAAGGCTCGGCGAGCAGAGAGAGATTTCACAGACCCGGTCTCGGCGCAACGGTACAAGGGATAATGGCTCGCTTCGTAAATTACTTAGAAACCGTAGAAACGTTAAAGGGATGTATGTCTCTGCATCCATTTATCAATTATAATTGCGTCATTTACGAAGATTAAGTTCTTTCATAATGTTGTGTCTTCCATTCAGGTGACATATATTTAGTCTGCTCTTTTTTTCTCCGCATGAATGACTTTTGCATGATTACACGTAATATTATGCCTGCATTATGAATGAACTTGTGTCGAAACAGGCGTAGAGACATGCTATTCTATTTTTAAATTTTGCTTATTTTAAGATCTATGTTTATCGCGTTATGTAAAAAGCATCGCATCAAAAAACGTCGGTAAAATTAATGTTAGAAGAGAAAGAAATATTCAGACTATACGCCAAAGAGAAAAAAAAAACAACGGCAAACCGAATGACGCAACTGCGCGAGGTTAAGAGACAAAGAAGCCAGACAATAAAGCAGCAACAGCAGCAACGTGTCCCTCTTCCTCACCTAGATCCTAATCGATGCCTCCTTGCAAAAAGGTGCACAGGCATAGCTTTGTGAACATGTCGCCGTCGTCGCCATCTGCCTTTCTCTCCCATAATACACGAGGAGATCGCATTAAATAATCGGCTACGATGGTGTCCCTCACGACTTTTCACCGTCGCGTCGTGTGCCTCGAAGGCTTCTTCTTCTTCTTCTACTTCTTCTTTGCTATGGGCACGATTAAACGTTTATTCTTTTGGAGCCTTGCTAATTCGCGAAGTGAACCGGAAGCGATCGGTTGATTGTACAGCAAACCTAGTAGAACTTCGAGTGCGCGTTAAGTTTGACGAGAGGTTTGAGGTTTTCGCTTCGTGGGTCGCAAACTGAAATTCAGAGAATACGCGTGTTATGTTTGTGACCTTGTTGTATTTGATATGGTTTTCTGTTTTTTTTTGCATCTTTTTGTGTGTTTGTGTTTTGTCCACTTTTTACATTTGTAACAGTTTTCGCTATTTTGATATTTTTATCATAGTCAAAAAAGCTAATACCATAAGTTTTATTCTCTCGTTTCGTCGAAATATTTTCTTAAAGTATACACTGAATTTCCTGCATAATCAATACACATCCCTGAATGTGTTTTTGAACTTGTGCGAAGCCTCACAAAGTTTACACATTTATTTTCACTTCTCATTTGAATGAAAAGCATCGTGTTAAACGGAGACGCGCTGCTCGCATACAATGCCATCGGAGTAGTTTATTATTGCATCTATGAATATAATTGCATGTGGAGTGCAAGATAGTTGTTTTCCTTCCTTTCTTTTCCGTTTTGCTTTTCAAATGGCCACGTTGAGCTTGGTTTTCCGGTTCGGGTCGCTTCGCTTTGTTTATAAACTTTGCGAGGACCGCTGGAGTACATTATTCGCGACGATATTGGCCTTGCACGATTTGAATAACACGACGTGTTAATTTTCTTTGTCGATATTAGTGCGCTGCCATTTAGGTATAGCGATAGAACGATTGCTAGTAATTCTGATAAAATGATTGCATTTTTACTGTTTCCTTTGAAAACACATTAAAATTCCACGTCTCGAGCTTGAGATTTCCTGGAATTCCCGTGTGTATTATCCAACAAATCGTACAACGCATTTGTAGGTTCTTCATTTTCCTGTCGTCGCGTCCATACACCGGCCTGTGTGCGTATGTGTGTGGACACGGAAAAATCACGAATGTATCGGTCGTGCGCATCTCTTACGGCTGCTGCTCGTGTGACGAAATGCATATAAACATTAACTTTCGCTTTAGCTCGTGTGCATTCCTTCTATACAAACTAAGTACATACCATGCTATATACTACAGTATGTTTACTTTCCTTCTTCGGCCTTACATTATACCCATTACTTTTACGTTCACACTCTCGATGTGTGCAGCATTAATAATTTAACGCGCAAACAACGCAGTATTTATAGTCTTGGTAACTCGGTCCGAAATATCAAATTATCCGACATTAATAGCTCCCAACGGATTACACAAGCGCACACACACACGCCCACAGGTACGTACACACATGAGAAACGGAACAACAGACGCGCGGGACATCGATCAGTCGTCAAAAGGAAAATTAACGTCGTATCGTCCCCCCGCGTTGCGCCAATGTCCCCGAGTAACAGCACTTCTAGAATAATCAGTGCGCACAGTTGTCGCGCACAAGTCCCCGTCCTCTCCGCTCGATCAACATTCGCCAGCCCCTCATTTCCACACTCGCTCATTTGTCCACCCCCCTTAAGCTTTAGGGGCTATTAGTTCTCCCTCTCTCTCTCTCGTGCAAAGATTCATCAAAAGAAAAATCAACTCTGCCGATGCTCGGTTGACTCTCTCTCTCTCTCTCTCTCTCTCCCTTTCTCTCTTGTAAAGCTGCACACGCGAAAGGACATGCCGAAGAAAATACGAGCGCGGTGCTCGCTCGGTCGTGTGCACCGAGGGCTTTTCTTCGCTCGAGTCCCAAAGACGCGCGGGCGCACACGCCTCTTTCATCGGAATAATATACATCGGCGCGCACGTGCGAGCTGTAGCTGCTGTGCGCGGAGCGTTTGTTCAAGCATGCGGGACGACGAGAACGACGTAGTAATAGTAGTAGTATAGTAAAAGAGAGGCAGTATACTCGAGTGCACGGGCCGCTGCTTCGCATTCCCATAATTCTCATTTTCAAGTATAATGCGACAAAGTCGAATGTGGAGGGGAGGGAGAGAGAGAGAGGCTAGAAGCTTCTTTTGCACAGAGTCTATAAGCTTTGGTGCTCTGGGCGACTGGGTGAAGGGGAGAGCGAAAGGTTTTGTTGTGTATAATATACTGTGGGGGGGAGTTTTCGCTTTTCGCGACGAACGAAGGACGCCGGAAGTTGAGACGCGGCGATGTATGACCGACTGGATTCGTGGAATTTTGGTGTTTTATTTCACTATATCTACTGGCGTCCTAAGCTTGTGTTTAATTGCTTCGGTAGTAAGTAGTATTGTGCAATTTTTAATTGGATATGGAAATTATATATTTTTTATTATATTATCTTACACGAAGGTATTACTCATATATTTTGCCGATTCAGATAATACTCGATTGGACTGGAAAGTTTTCACCTCACCCTTAACAGTTCGCCTAAAATTGAACGAAAAAATAATTATATGATTTTAATATTATATTAAAATTTACTTCGTTCAACATTTCATTGTGCTATAGATAAAATAAAAAAAAAATTCATCCCAGCACATTGTCGTAGCAATGGCCAGAAATTAATATTTCTCCGAGTCTTGCGAAATATTCCCTCACGTACACATATCCCTTGACGTACTCTCGCTACATTAGTCGCGAACAGCAGCAAAATTTCGCGCAGCGTTGAAAACAGTGAAGCTCAGCGCGTTCGCATTACTTCAACTAAAGGGCCATCATCGTCTGACCTAAGCACTCGCGAAGCTCCACACGAGAGAGCTTAGTCGTACACACACGGGCGCGCGAACGTATAGCGGAATAAAAGCTCGCTCTTACAGGGCCCGAAATAGGTTTTTGGAACGGGTTTCTCTCGCTCTCTCTCTCGCTCTTTCTCTTTCTCCGCAGTAACACGGTCATAAAGTCCAGAAATATATGCGAAAGACGCGCGCGAATCTGCGCTACGTATACCAGAGACCAAACTCATTCCCTCTGTGTGTGCCAGAGAGATGAGAGAGAGAGAGAGAAAGAGAAAGAGATAGAGCGAGAGGAGGGGAGGGGATTCTAGATTTAACGGGGCCACTTCTAATTCGAGTGGGCCATCGTGTGTCCGAGTTCATTAAGGCGTGCATTCTCTGCTTTTGTAGCAGCTCTATGTAGTACGTATGTATGAAAGAGAGAGACAGAGAGCTTTTCACGTCTACGCCCGACCAGTCATGTGCTTTAAGCTGTGTGTACGTGCTGATGGCTCGTGATACATCGTTCCGAAAGTGGCGTAGCTCAGCCCAGTCGGATTATTTGAATCTTTCAAATGTGTTTAGTTTCCCGTTAAATTGTGTGCGGACTAGTGCTGCTACGGTGGATGACAATAAAGCTGCAGCCGCGAGGCGTGCGTGATTATGCGTTATGTGCCCGGCTTTTGTTAAAGCTCGCTTCTCTCTATTTAAAAGATATGTATGAGAAGCTATATTTTACCAGCAACAGCGGTACACGTAAGTAGTTACAGTATATCGAAACGGTTAAAAATTTCACAAAGCTTCATTCGCTTATAAGAATCGTTTATACTACGTCGAAATATACAGGAGATACTGATATCTGTATATTTCGACACGTAACTACACGGAAAAAAGACTAGGGGAACTACCGCGCCAAGAACGGTGTAGCAGCACCACCAGCAGTAGCGAGCAGCGGCTACTCTGTTTCTGGGGTAATGGTTAATCCACTCACGTACGGAGAGTTGAGAAAATTTCTTTTCGATTAATTATCTCGAAACTTTACACTCATCGAAATCGAATAAAAATCATTTCCAATGTAAAATTTTACGCTCTTTCAATTGGTGTAAACCAATTTGTTCTAGCCTAAGCCGTTCTCGAGATATAAGCAAATAAAACTTTGAAACTCTGTTTTCGCATAGAACCTCTGGACCTGGGAAGCTGCAAATTTGAAAATGGCTTTTTTCGACCTCGATTTACCTAATCAAAATGCAGTCGTTTCTATTTCTATTTCCATTTCATTTGTGCTTTGTTTCTTGTTACTGTACTATAGATATCTTTTTAATTATACTATAGCATGGGCGAATGGTTCTCCCGGAAAAAGTAAACTGCTCTCCCGTTTGAAGGGCACAAGCAGCTCACCCTACACGTTGACTAACAACAACACCAGTTTGGGCAACCGCTCCCCCAGTCTTTTTTCCGTGTATCGATAGCCTGAATCCCATTCGAAGACACACGGCGCGTATAGAGCGAACAGCAAGATCCGTCGGTATCAGTCGCGCGCCGCAACACATTCATTCCAGCGTAATTAAACATCGAGACAGAAAAGATATATTCCCCTCCCCCCCCTCCTCTCGCGCGTGCATATCTTCCCTATATACGTACCGATTAAGAAAAATTGAAATATATTCAAAGGGGGAGATGCGAAAAAAGACGCGCTAAAATTTATTATTAACGTACTTGGAATAGTCGAGAGGCTCGTGTTTGTGATACGCATGCGCGGCCAAGCTTCTTCGAGGAATACACGTATCTCTGGCATTCCAAACATTTTCTCACTGAATATATGTGCACACGCGCGTTTGGCGCTCTCTCTCTCTCTCTCTCTCTCTCCCCCCTCTCTATCTTAATAGGCATATAAAAATGACGCTCTCTTAATTCGCCAGATGAAACTCGAACGTGCGCGAATGTTGTCTTCTCGCTCTGTGTACGTGTGAGTGCGTATGTGCGTGCATTGCTCGGCTCGTTTCTCCCCCCCCCTCCCTCACTTTCATGATAAATCGCTCCTAAATGAAAATATCAGATGAAAGAAGAAAAAAGGCGCCAAGATAAGAGACCTTGAATGCTGGCTGTCGGGTTCGTCGCACTTTCTCGCCGGCGTATATAATATCTCTCTCCCTCTTTTACCCTCGTGGCGCTGTTGCTGCTGCTGCCGCCGCATCTTTCTCTCTCTTTCTCTCTTTCTCTCTTTCTCTCTCTCTCTCCCTCTCTCTCTCTCTCGTAACACACTCACTCGCTGTCCTTGTCTAATGACGTTCTCTTTCTTCTTTTGTACTTGCCGTTTATTGACGAAACAGTCAAGTTTTTCTCACGTATCTTGTTTCTCGTGCTCATTCTCGGCCCTTTTTTTTCGACTCTTTTTCTGTTGCTTCTTCTCTCCTTCTTCATCGAGTCTTTTGTGGCACGGGACTCGTTCTGCGGACGATTCTCGCTCCGAGGATCGAAGATGATTTTGTAACGTGCTAAATATTTTATGAAAGCAATAAGTTTCGCGTACCTTTCTTTTTTTTTCATAATGCAATACGATTTTATTTTATGCAGTAGTGATCGGAAAGCATAAATGTTGATTCCGTGAGAAACGTACACAGGGCAATAGAATTTTTGCACACGCTCAAATTTCAAATTAAGTTTGGAATCTTTTTTATTAGTCTAAAGTAGAGTTACGATGTCTCTATCTAATCGAGTTTTTTCAGTCTATTAAGGAGCAATTTTCACAATTAAAATGTAAGACTTGTCTCGCATTTCTCATGGCTTTAAACTATGTGTGCAGAAATTAAATTCCGCATTGCTTCATACGGTGCACGGGTTGAATCAGAATGTAATATTTCATTTTTTTTTGTACGTGACTAACCACGTATCATTGGTGCAAAATAGTTGTATTAATAAACAATAAAATACCCGCCGCACAAAAATAAAGTCCTGAAATATAATTGATAATATTTAATAATATTTTCATAAAACGGAGTTATAAAATAAATGGGCTTGTAAAAACGTGCGCACTCGAAAAGACAGAATTGAAAAAACGCGAAACGCTCACGTCCACGTCCACACGCGACGACGATGGGTCGTTCCACTCGAGGATTCTCGACGACTGTAATAGTGTTTGAATACCGGCATGTCCTTGTCGTAAGTCTGTGAACGTGTATCGCTAATAGTATAGTACTATATTAATTTAACGACATTAGTTTCAATTTAATTGGCACGTGTCGTGAATAACTAATTTGGAATTTTTTTCATTCGGATAATAAAAAATAATTATCGTCATTTCAATAAATCATTGTTTTTCTTGAAAATATAAGAAATTAGCTATAGTAAATATACATATTATATACCTGTTGAAATATCTATCTGTATGGTGGAAAATAAATAATTGGACTTGAGCTCGGCAATGATTCTCGTTCAAATCAAGTTTTAAGCTGCAGTTTAGCGTGGGGAAAAGTCTAAACCAAGTTTTGTAACGATTGAAAAACACAATTGACCTTACTTTAATATTCACTGAGCAATTTCAATCCAATTTTTTAATGTAACCAGCTTTACTTGAACGCTATGATACAACTTCCATGCACCAGTGATTCTACGAAATTATCTCTCGCTTTGTAAAAATATTCACATCCGTCGTAATTATCATCTGAAATTATGAAAATTTTTCGAAATCATGAATATCCGATGCAGAAATAGAGCGATTTATCCTGTTATAAAGAAAAAAATATAAAATCACCTTCGCAGAGTCAAAGCTTTCAATCCAGTCACAAGTATTTTTGCCC
>UELU01147291.1:113007-135151 GCA_900490025.1 Megastigmus dorsalis
CCCCCCCCCCCCCCCCAAAGAAATTCAAGGAACTACACTCTCTCGCATCTATCGCCTTCTTACTCTCCCTCTCGTCATTTGTATTTTATGCATTCACCGCGTACACAACTTAACGAGGCGGCAGCAACAACAGCAGAGACGAGGTTGAAAGAGCTGCGAATGGCAGTGAACCCTGCAAAGCGCCGCTGCTGCTGCCACTCGCTTGTTAATCTATTGAACGTCGCGCCGCCGCCGCCGCCGCCGTCGCGGCGCAGAGAAAGAAAATCGCTCTCGCCCCTATATGCATGCACATCGTTGTGCTTCACGATCATCATGCGCGCAACGCCTGCACCGAAAGAGAAAGGAGAGACGAAGCATAAAGACGTATGCGACGATAAGATCGAGGCTTGCTATAGCTCCTCGTCATTTTTATTCCTCACCTGCTCCTTCAGTCCTCGGCTGTTGCGCAACCTATATACAGTCGCAACTTGCGCAACTGCTGCAGCATCATCGCGATACCCAAGTTTAACCGCTCGCGTCGTCGTCGTTGCTCTTTCAGGCGCACGATATATTGTACCCGGAGATAGTAGTGCTGGCCGAACGCGTGCGAGCACTAGTAAGATACCGTAACTATAAAGGTATACCTTTGCGCGCGTGATTTATGACGCGAATGTGGCTCTGTGATGGAGCGACACGAGGATTTATGCGCGCCTGCAGTGCCAGAGCACCTGAAGCCTCGCAAATTGAATGAGATGGTGCTTTAGCTCCAATTGGTCACTTTGACCGATGGGATTAGTTGCTGCAGTTATCTCTAACGTGAAATAAATGCAGCGCGCGGATAATAAAAAATAGCGCTCAACATATAAATGTTGGTTGTGCGCGAATGAAGACATTGCGACTCGATGGAAAGTGGTCGATCGACAAGACTGCTGGACGAGGGCGACACCTCGTATAATACGTTAATGGGAAAACAATTGGGACATTTACTTCCCCTATTAAAATTCAAATCCATTGTGTGCAAATGTCGTGCGGTCGATAGGCGGGTATAGGTGAATCCTCTGATAGAAATTCATCCGATGCCTCTTGAAAATAAAAAGCACGTCGGCGCGGTGTTACGATAATTAGAATTTACGCTTTTTTCCTTGGCGCGAGAGCGAGATGCATCGATGGGAAATTAATTTATAAAATTGCCCGGGACTTTAAAACAACTATTAATCACTTCGTGGTGTGTTTGTGTGCATGTGGGCTAAAATGGAAATCTAAAGTCTTGATTTATGGGACATTGCGCGGAGTTGAAAATTTTGAATTATTGATTTCGATAGAAACGATATTTATCGATGCTAATGAATGTCCTTTGAATGTAAATTCTAAACAATAAATCATTCATTCTCTTATTGTTTCTCGATGTTTGATCTAGAATCAGTGAAAGAAACCCAACATGTTCGTTCGCTGAAACAAAGTGCGGCGATACTGCCCATCGTAATATAAAGCGCCGCCGCGTATCCATCAAAACGCGAAATGAAAGGGGGAAAATTTAGCGAAAGCCGAATTGCGATGTATAGTACCTAGCGCTGCAGCAGCGGCAGGAGTTCGAGGGACGATATATAAAAAGCGTATCATCGCGTGTGCCGGCGACGCGACTGATGGCCCTGACTTCGATTTCGCTCGTCGAGAGAGATGAAAGGGCTTTTATCTTTTTCTCTCATTTTTTCCCCGTCTCGTTCTCTCCCTCTCCTCGTGACTTTTACTCTCGAGCGCCCCATCGACTGCTGTACACATTGTATATACGGGAAATTCCGTCTGACTTGTGTGAATTCGTTGAATCGAGAGAGCCGCTTTAGCACCGAACCGTACAAAGAAAACAAATGAAATGTCTGAAAATTGATCGCCACACAAAGATACACTGAGAAAAATATTATAGTAAATTTTATTACAAGCTTAGCAGAAATTACTATGATGCATGACAGCGGTGCGACATACTTTCAATGTAATAAAATTTACTATGTTAACGATGTATACGGCCTATCTACAACACTAACTCTTAATAACCACGTACTTAATCTAAATAACGCTTTTTATACGGAACTTTTCGCATACTCGGCATTTATCAAATCATTCTTATGTACTAATCGACCATAATTCTTGCCACTTGCGGGAAAGTCGATACGCCATCTACATTTAGACGAATTAAGTATCATGATTACGCTTACTATTTCAGTGCATAATTAACTAATAACAAAATACTTACGATCTAATAGTTTTGCGATTCCTTTCAAATCTCGATATCACGTACTTTTTTTTTATAATTTCACTTTGTGGCGAAACAAAAACGCCGCAACTCATTCCTTATGCTAACGACCGTAACGATGCATCGGAGAGTCCTAACCTAACCAGGCGCCAACTTAACCAGACAATTAGCGCAGAACAGATGTTTATTTTTAAAAATGACACTTTTTGATATGTTTGTAATAATTTTTACGATATAATTTTTACTATATAAATAAAAATTATACTATGCTATAATAAGAATTGATAAAATTTGTTTGAAATATTATTGAAATCAATTTTTATAATGTTAAGTAGTACTTTTTATTCGATGTTGTAATATCTTTAATAATTAGTAGTTACAAAAATTATTAAAAATGTATTAATAATTTATACACTCATAATAAAAATCGACATAAAGGAAGTAAGTCTCACCGCTACTAAACATTATAGTAATTTTTCTGAATCTTATAATAAATCTTATTGTAACATTTTTCTCAGTGTAAACTTAAAAAATTTGTTCCGATCCACAAACATGGCATTGTCTCGAATCCCACTCTTCGCACATGTGCACACGGCTTACAGGCTCTCGTGGCCCTTCCAACCGGCCTCTGGTCGTTGATGCCGCACTCGTGATGTACGCCCGTACTCCATGACCTTACCGTCCGTGCCGGAAATGCGAGTAGAGCCGAGTATAGTAAAAGCCTCCGGTCAACGCCGCCGTACAGAGGAAATCGCGAAAGAGGGAAGGGCACGTGCGCTCACGAGTTTAATGGAAGTTCGGACCACTCTTTGTCTTCCCTCGCTCTCTATCGAGATTGAGTTTTGATCGCGAGCGGAATGCTTTGTCATTGCCGGACGAAAGAGGGAAACAAATACCATGGCCGTTGGCTGTTATTGCCACGATCTACTTTCCAACCTAAATTTTTTTTTCTCTTCTCGGATCTCAATTTATGCAGACAGGTTTTTTCTTCTCGGACGGCCAGTGCTGACTTGTTTACGTCGCGCACCGCCGGGAAATTGTTAAATTGCGAGAATTTTATTCCAGGTGTTTGGAATGCCTTTAGTCCCGCGAGCGCGGAATAATGAATGGATAGAGCACGCCCGAGTGCGGCTGCAGTCTCGAATAATAAAACTTTATGGGTTAAAACATTTGTTATGGCGCGTTAAGAAACTTGTATAAAACTGGGGAATAAACCGCTGCAACTGCACTGTTATCTCACTTGAATCAAAATTCTGCTCTGTACATCAAAAAATCCTGCCGTTCAAAAGTCGCACAGATAAGGTGTGGCGATTCTAATTAACGACTCTGTTTACAAACACTCTATTAGAAGACTTCTAGGTTCCTTTAGCTTTTACTTTTCCCGTGCAGAGAGAGAAAGAGAGCGAGAGAGACCCGGGGACGTTAATCAACCACGACGCACACAAACAAACCAGTTTTCGACTATACCCTCGCAGCTGAAATATTAAAATTTCTATCTCCGCCGAAAAACAAAAAGAGCTCGAGGGTCTTTCTCCCTGAGTATGTATGTGTGTGTATATATATGTGTCTGTACGTCGCTGCTTGCGAGCAAAGACGAAACAGGGCAAAGGGAAACTGGCTCGCGAGCCATAGCTTCGGGCCGTGCAAGCGTCCTCGTTTTCTCTCTCTCTCTCTCTGGCATTCGCGAGGCGCGGCGCGCTCGGCAAGGTGGTCCAATTTATTTCCGGCCCTGTGCAGCAGCCGCTCTCTCGGCCAGTGGGTGTTGGCGCGCGTGAGTCCGCATAGAACTGTTGTCTGTCGCTCCCGCTGCCGCTGCCGCTGCCGCTGCTGCACACTCGGGGCAAAAAAAGAGCGGAGGAGCGGCTGCTGCAGCGGCGTCGGTGGCATTCCGCGCGGTCGGACGTCTCTTGTGCTCGGGCTGATGTGCGACGTGCTCACTGCGCGCGGCGGCCCTGTTTTGGTCGCGAAATTTAGGGCTCCCAGCTCTTGTGCAGTAGCATCAGGCCGTGTTTCTTTTAATCCCCGAGATTTTTTGAGGGCGGGGTGGGCTCTTGCTGCTGCTGCTGCCTGCCGCCGGCCGATTGTTGAGAAATGATATATCGTTATTGTCTCCTCGTGCGCGCGCGCAGCTCCCACTTTGATATATCAACGTGTTTTTCTTGTCTTGCCGGCGAAGAATGGCGAGTCGTGTCGCGTCTTTTCGCTGTATGCTTTCGCTGAACGGCTCGCGAGCCTTTTTAAATCTTCGGAAGATAAAGGCTTTGGAATATCGCAGTATTTGAGAATCGCGGCTGTTCTCGTTTTCTTAAAGATTTTTTACCATTCAAAGCTGCCAGAATGACTTGCGTTGAGGAACGTTTCTTTTCTTGCTGCGATGGTTTTAAGTACAATAAACTCTGCGTTAAATGACGATAAAAAGATTACGATCGATTTGATTTAATGTTATATCGCGGTTACGCAATCGCTTGAACGAGCTTATTCTTCATAGATAACAATTTATATATTGCCCACAAACATTATCTTTTAATTTAAAAACTTTCTAAAAATACTTTGAACCAGGTCAAGCCGATGTATGAGTTTCGACTACGAAGTTCGATTCAATAAGATTTCACTTGTCGAAATGCAGAAGGCCAAGCCTCTTTTATCCATAGAAATCCAAATGTAAATCCGGTCGATTCGAAGTAGTTTCACGTGTGTCCGAGCGAGTGCACTGAAAAAATAATTGTCCCACAGATCGAAGCGAAGGAACCAGCTGCTGGTGTTGCAAATAAAAAAACAGAAATAAAGAAGAGGCGGAGGAGAAACGAACGTCCGTGCACAACGGGGCGACTCGTTGGGTAACGGCCGATTGCTCTCGAATAAAAGGTGATCGCTTATTCCGCGCGCGCACATCGGGTCCATCTCAGTCTATTGAACTTAAAAAGCGCAGTGCGGCCGCCCCCGAGTGCAACGCTCGCTGAATGGCCAGTGGCTAGCGGGCGACCCACTGACTAATGCGCCACTACTGCAGCAGCAGAGACCGAAGTACAAGCACCTATACGTGTTCCATCGGAAGTGGCATGTAGGCTCGTAGGAGGGAAACGGAAAGGACTACTGTGAAATTGAGGGAAGGGCCGCTGTGCACCGCCTCGTAAATCTCGACTTTATCTGCGAATCGCTTCTCCCATTTACTTGCTCTCCTCTCTCTCTCCTCGTTTGGCTTCTTCTTCTTCTTCGTCTTCTTCGTCTTCTTCGATTTCTGCTTCGCCGCGAATGGAAATTCCCGATAAAACGAGGCGACGAATCTGGACGCGATCTCGCGCGAGATGGGATGCTGCAGCTGTAGAGGTGGACGGTTATGTGGAGAGAAATTATTGGACCGTGCGCAGAGTGGAATTGCCACCGTGGGCTTAAACCCGAGGGATTTCGTTTTAGTGCCATTGCGGATGCTGATGCTGGAAAAACGGTAAAGAAGGTTATATTGACTCTGGCTGTAAGCCTCTTTTCTCCTGCCGCGGGAGATGAAAATGAATATCTGAGTGTGTGTGTGTGTGTGTGTGTGCGCCGACTGATAACGACGACGAGAGATGCTTGGTTTGGTGGAAAAAAAAGAGAGGAGGATGGTCGTTAAATTAATCCGGACAGCTATGCAATTCCTGCGGTTCAATGGGCTCTCCAACCGTTTGCGTATGAAATAATCTAAACCTTCTTTATGTATTCCAATATGCGGGAAAATATTTCGTCGATGGTAAAGTTCATGGAAACAATATTACCTTCAAATTCCCAATTGGTCTCGACCCATCCAAAGTTCAAACGCATTACTCTTCCTCCTAACACCAACATGATAAATAATTCTGTACAACGAACATCCGCAGCTCCAGAATAATTTCTCTAAGTATATCTAGCAAGTCACGAGTATATAAGTTACGCGCTTTAGAACCACGGTGGATATATTGTGCAATCTTCGGTGAGAGCCTATCAACGTCGCTCATCTATACGAACGATTTTCGATCGCAAACCCCAACCAATTAATCACGATCTATGTATCCACGCGTATATCGGTTGAGTGCCAACCATAGAGACCGAACCCTTCGCCGTATCGAAAGTCCATCTGTAGAAATGGTCGAAATCGACTAACAAGCAACCAACAACGGAAAAAAAGCAACTGCCCGAAGGTATTAGAAACAAAAAAAAAGGGTTACGGACGTGCGGTACCGATCAGTGCCACTTACGCCGAGTGACACTTTGACGTTGGTATAGCGCGCGATAAGACCTCTCTCACTCACTCTATCTCTCGGTGAAGCGTAGCCGGACACTCGGACATTCCTAATTCGCGAGAAAGCGAAACGGCTGTTTGCCCGTTGGAGCGTGGTATATATATATATATATATATATATATATACACGAAACAACTCCTGTAATCGATCGAGCGATTGTTACCGCTGCTGCTGTAAGTGGCTTCGCGAAAGTCCGTTGACTCGTATCTCTCCCTCTCTGTATCTCTCTCTTTCTCTCTCTCTCTCTCTGTTTCTCTGGACACACCACAATGTACATTACCTAATGCTCTCGCTAAGACACTGGACTAATGCGCGCGTGTAGGTGCAAGAGAGTATATAAGTAGCCGGATGGAAAGGAAGGGGACCCAGAGCATTGACCCACTGCTGCTATAGCTGCTGCCTGCCGTCGCCGCCTGGCAGTTGGAAAAAGGCGTGTCACGGTTATGTTCTCCTGTGTGTGTGTGTGTGTGTGTGTGTGTGTGTGTACGCGAGCGCGGCGAGCGGCGATTTTCGTTTGCGCGTGTAATACGCGAGACTCACTTATGTCGAGAGCGCTTGTAAATTATCCAAGGAGTTGTTTGGTTAAGGCTACTTGCGCGCCCCGTTGTTTCGGTGAGCTTGTTAACTACCGAGGTTCTCGTCTGGTGTATACGCAGTATACCTGGAACTTATATATAGTCTTTCTATCTCTTTTTTAGTTTTGCTCGATTAGAATATTGTTTGAACGATGGGGAAACAGGTTCTAGCGGAGGATAAGATTCGTATCTTTTTTTTTTATTATTTAGATCGGTATTTGATGCTCCAATGACAGCTGAGAATCCATCATCGCAGAGTCGCTTTTTTTTCTCTCGCTCAGATTTTCAGAGATGCGATCTTAAAGTCCTACACGCTTGACCACATTTTCCGATAGCCTAATCCTTTTTCTCGTTTCATCATCAATTTTTTTTTCCACGCGTCTCATTTTAATTCATCGAGCCTTACATAGCTCAAATGACGTTCCTTATACACAAAGAGACTCGCAGCAATTTCGTCGATACATGAAAATATCTCGGCGCGCAAACCCTCGGCGCGGTTCTAGCGCACATATAAATCTCTGCTGTGTAACGAGCGCAGTTCACAGAGAAAGAGAGGGAGAGAGAGAGAGAGAGAGAGAGAGAGAGAGAGAGAGAGCATTAGCCGCCTTTCAAAATCCATTCTATTGAACTTTTAAAGTCTGCCTCGCCTGGCCTCTCGCTCCCATTCACGAGCCACGCGAGAAAATCGCTGCATTGTTTATTCCAGTGCTCGTGAGTCGAGCGAGGGCCTCGGCGATAATCGGCATTTCTCTGGAAAACAGCGAGAGGAAAGAAAAACAAAACGCGAGGGAAGAGCACGTGGGTATGTATATATATATGTCAGCTAGAGAGAGAGAAAGAAGCATTAGAAAGGTATAGTGTACACTTACACAGAGAGAGGCTGTTTTTAACGCTATAGATCGCGACGGTGGTTGCGTGCACTATTCACTCTAGTTAAAAGCGGGACTTTACACGATCGTTAGGCGCAACACACACACAGCACAGCACAGAGACGCTGAATTTGCAATTCTTCCGCGTCGACTTGTGTGCAGGCGGACGTCGACGACTTTCGCTTGCTTTTCAGGCCTCGAATTCGCGATGTATCTATGCGCGCTGCTTAGCCTCTCGCGTCTCTCGCGTCTCTCCCCGTGGATCTCTGCCATTTAGTTCTGCGACTCGACTCTTTCTCAGTTGTCTCTCTCGCGTGTTGGTGGGATCTGCATCGTATCTCGCTCACTCGCTCTCTCTCTTTCTCTCTCGACTTCGCAGTGTGTGTTGAGAGCAGAGTTATTGGATTTATTTTTTGGAGTTGTGAATGTGGCTGCTGCTGCACGAGGCCTAGATCGAGGTGTGCAACTGCGCTTTTGACTGAAACTGTCTTGTAGACTGGATTTATGGCTTCCTTATGTTTGCTACGCTGGAGTCGTGTTCGCTGGACTCGAGACTGAAGGAGAATACTTTTATTCTATTTGACAGGAGTAAAAAAGAATGGTATTATGAAATCATGTATGTTAACAGTTTTAGCAGGACGTGTAAGTCTATGTGTTTAGATTTTGTGTTCACGATTCTCGCGATGTCCGAGTAATCCGAGTATTTTATACAAACATTAAATTTCTTTCGGTGGTTAAGAAAATTAAATCAAAATATTAATAATAAAATTTTCTAATTTTCGTAGTAATAAGTTGCCTTTTTAAACTTGCACAATATAAAAAAAATACATCAAAAAGAATTTTTAATAAGCCTTTAGTAAAAGATGTAACAAAAAAAAAAAGGAATAATCATTAACCAAGGCGAAAAGCGTCGGGTACGAGTATGCACTTTTCCTCGAGTACTCGCACACGATCGGGAAGCCCGTTTTTCGTATAGATACTTTGAAACATAACGTGCAAAGTGCACATTCGTGTTTGACGGAAGTTTAGTAACAAGTCGTCGTCGTCGTCGTCGGTGGCGCACAGGCGGCAATCATCATTCAAAGCCATTACTCCAGTGGCCACCTGTTCACGAATACATAACAGAGCAGTTCTCACGCGACAACAAAAAGAAAAAAGCTCACATTTTTCTTTCCTACTTTTTTTTTTTTTTACTTTTCACTAAATCAACAACAGTCAAGCTGCGAATTCGTTTCTAAATCAAAAACAAAGAAAGTAGGATCTTGGAGCTTATTTTTTTTTCTTTTCTTTCTCTGCTATAGACTGGGGGCAATTTTCGCCGCAGCAGCCCGCATTAGAAAACTGGAACGCTCCATTCGTCCAAAGCTCGACCCACATTACAGGCCGCATACGCGCACACACATGCACACAGATGATGGTAAAAAGGAGTAGGCTAACTGAAAGAGGAGAGCCTTTACAGCTGGGTACTCGAAACAATACCTTTATCCATACACACACACACGCGCATACACCCTCTCTGGAGTTTTCTCATTGCGGCGATAATTAGTACTATATATATCGGCTCTGCGGAACGCGAGCAATTATTCGCCCCCTTTGTCCTACGCCGCGGGAAAAGCTGCACTTCCTATCGCAGCTCTCTCTCTCTCTCCCCGTTATATTACGTATGCGCGAATCTCTCGATATATTCCGGAAAAGCTCGGGTTATACATATATCCTTCCCCGGCGGAGGTTAACTGGAGCGCAATTACTTTGCTCTCTTGCCCTGAGGAGAGAGCTTGCAATTCTGCGGTATATACCGTGTGACCCCCTCCGTTTTTTTTTCTTTCTATCCACGAGCGCCGACTAGTCGTGTTGCTAGGTGCACCCGATACGTTTCTCGAAAGCTGCACGAAGAAAAATTCCCTAGGAAAAACCACAATAGTACTTTCTAATCCAATCACACGACTGTCAAAAGTGGAAAAAACAAAATAGTTTCGAGTAAAAATTGTTATAAATGTTAGTAAAATTTTGATGCACCTAGTAAAACTTTATAGGCACATGGTTAAATTTACCAGAAACTATTACAAATACAAAATACTATAGGAATTTTTATACTTGGGGATTTCTTCTTGTGTGCTGTATCAATATTCCATCGGACTCTCGAGCGTATAATGAATTCATCGTTACTCGTTTCCGTCAGTCCCGAGAAGACTCATTCTCATGTAGATATTTTTCCAAGCTGCGTTCGTTAGAAGAAAAAAAAACTCATCGGCAGGCTAATTGAAAGTCTCTGTATTTAAAGATGCGTAAAAATATCGCGTATTATCGCTTCTTCGTAAGCAATTAATTTGCAGGGCCGCAACGATCCGATGCGCGCGTACATTAGTGAAATAATGATTCTTACGATGCTCGAGGGTCGAACAACACCGCGTGCACTCGTTCTTCGTATATATAGCCGTAAATCATAGGAGCTCCCGTGCGGTAAAGAAAGGCCGACGAAGAATCCAGTCCGTGCAGCTGCAGTGCGTGCAAATAATGCGGGTTACGCGTCGTCCCGTGTATATTTTGCCCGACCTTGAGAGCAGCAGCAGCAGCAGCAGCAGCGACGAGTGGAGGCCTACAGACGATTACGCGTCCTGCCCCATTATATGTTTTCTTTGTGTCCTACAAAGGACTTGCGAGGTCGCTCTCTGCCGCTACGCTGCAGCCGCTGCTTCGAGTTTTATCTTGCGTGTGTGTGTGTGCGTACGTGTTATATGCGTCACATGATCCAATTTTTCCCGATAAGCGCGCCTTTCTTGTGTTTGAGGTCCTTGTGTGTGTGTCAGTGGAAACTGCCCACGACCTGTACGCTATATGTACATTTCTCCTTCTTTTTTTTTTTTTTCCTTATTCCCCGTTATTGCAGCAGATGCTTGCGAGTGTATTTCTGCGCAGTGGGGTTTTCTTTTCCGAACTGCAACGGTAAACCTTTTTATTTGCACTCGGTATATGCGGGATGCTTTCATCTACAATGGTGCAAAGTCTATGTGGGATAGTCTCTGCTGGGAGTTGCAAGTGATTTACGGTGGAGAACGAAAAAAGTTCCGCTGCTGTCTTTGGACGTTGTATCTATAGTTGGAGTTTTTCATTTTGCGAAAAAAGTTTACCGAATGATTCATCTCGTGAATGATGATGATTATTCCCACAAATCGAATTTGTTAACGGTTGAAGATATAGTTATTAGGAAACATTATTGCTTTCTGAATCATATTCAGTCGGTATTTTCTTCAAAGCTAACCATGTTTTTTTTTTTTTTTAGTGATTCAGGAAACAGTTTAAGATAAAGCTAAAATATGAAAGGCTACAATTACTGCGGATGAGTAATGTGCAATTGTTTTTGAGCTTTGTTTCAATGTGCTCAACACACATTCCTTTTTTTTTTCTTGAAGCTAATGATGCATTCGTTGCGATACAGATACGCGGAAAGATTATTTTTTATCGCGTTTTAAGTGCCTCGAAATATATTGCATTAGTACGCTAATATAAATACGTCACCTACAATTAAAGTAGTTGTGTTTTATACGTTTTATTTTTATTTGATTCAAAACAATAATAAAAAAGTATTGTCCTAAAGCAGGTAATACATACATTTGCATTTCCGATAGTTGATATAATTTTAAACGGATGTGTAAATTTAATAAGTCCTGACAGTAATGATCGTATTAGTAATCGTCATTTCAATACATTTTAATTGTACAGTCATTTCAAAACTTTTTAAAAATATTAATTGCAATAATTTTTTCGGTAGCGTAAAATTATATTAAATTCTCGAATATGCTTCATGTACTTTATACATTGTATTTTAGCGATGATTGGCAATAAAACTTTCTTTTAAGGAATGTGTTTACCAAATGCATTAATTTATTCGTGCAGTTAACTTCGAAAACGGATTTTTCGTTTGATTGCGAACATTAAGTACATGTTTTTCCATGTCTAATTATTTTGTTTGTTCGAGCACTTAATTTACAATTACGATGTTAGTACCGATTCGCTTCTCTCTCTCTCTCTCTCTCTCTCTCTCTCTCTCTCTCTCTATGTACTACAAATTTGATGATGGTTGGAAATTAATCAATGCGAAATATCTCTGCCTCTGACAGCTTTATATTCTTGAACAAGTACAGCGGGGCTTGTGAATCTGTACATGCGATCATTTATATTCACTTGTGTGTGTGTATGTGTGTGTGTGTGCAGTGTCCGTTCCGCTGATATAAGCAAGATTGATTGGTACTACATTTCAAAGAAATTTGTTAAATTACGCTTTTTTTCAACACTGTTCAATCGCTCTCGGTATATTTTGCCTAGCAATAACGATTAAAAAACCATGCGTAAAAATGAAAATTGCATCGAAACATTGAAAACTTTTATTCTACAGCTGGGCTGTTAAAATTTTAACAAGATTTAAATAAGACAAATAACGGATATTCCCAGTAATCCAAAAAATGTTGATCTTAAAGCATTTCCCCAAAAAATTGTATCCAACGAACTAACGAATCCTTTTTCCTCTTTGCAGATAAGAAGATAAGTCTGAGGAGGCGATCGAGCTTAGGGCGTAGACGAATAAAGTTACGTTAGTGCAATCGAGCTAAACAAAGCAAGCCAGCAGCCAGAAAATGGGAGCGCGACAGAGCAGAAGGTCCGTTGACATAACGACGACGCCGAAGAAGGAGGGTATCCCAGCCGAGGGTGGCGTCGTCGCCGAGGGAGCCGAGAAGATCGAGAAGCTGGGGATGATCGAGGAGGTCGACGCGAAGCCGACCTCGAACGGAGTGGCACCCCACAAGGACGCCGCTGCCGAGGATAAGGATAAGGACAAGGACGAGGCGACCGAGAAGGACCAGGACAAGGAGGTGAGTGTGCGCAAGGGATCGCCCAACATGGATTGACGGACACGAATCAAACACTCTTTTTCTTTCCGATGATCTCGAGTTGGACAAGCGATTTTTCATTTTGAGATTGTACAGTCGTGATTTATGGCGCCGTAAACGGTTATGTAAGCGCGCGAAATTGGCTAGCGAGACGCGGAGATACAATTTGACCATTATGCTTGTCGTGATAAGTGCATCAAAGCGTTGAAAAACTAAGCCAATTTAACGCTGAGGGGAGAAAAAATTTGAAGTTGTTACTTCGGAGATACAATAATTACGTGACCGAATACAGCAACATTTTGACACTGCAGTCCGTAAAGCGAAAGAGCAACATCAAAAAATGTTGTCAGCTTTTTCTAAAACTTACTTTCTAAAAGTAAATTGCGTATTTTTATTTTCGGGAGCACAAGAATATGGACGAGGCTTTTTAATTCGAAATAAAAAAAGAAAACCAGCTGCTTTACCTGTGTACCTGCATACACTTGACTAAGCTCTCGAGGTGCGGAGCAGCGCACTACACGTGCCGTTGGGCATTTGCGTGCGGTAAAAATAAGATTCGTGTCAACGTCTGACGTCGCCGTTTGTTCCCATTTACTTTTTTTTTTCTACTACTCTCACTCTTTGCACGCCTCCTTCGCGATAAGCTTTATAAGCCGGGTATACGATTTTGATATGAAATTTTATTCCCTTTGTTTATTTTCAGCGCGAATACATTTAATAAAATTAAAATTATCAACGCGACAAAGGTAAGCGATCGAGAAAAAAAAAACTATGGAATCTGGGAGAAGATTGGTAATGGGTAATTTAATGAACGGTATTACACAACGAACTCGTAGTGGCGCAACTGGCTATTTGACTGGTAGGAGATATCCACCGGTGCCGCATATACTTCCTGCTTCTCCGCGCACCAAAAGCGCCAATAGCCAATCGCGCAAACCAAGCTCTCTCCCAGCTTGCCCACTTGTCCGCATCTAAATCGTCAATTTCAGCTGTTGACAGCGCCGCCGCGTCAATGTATTATACACGCACACGTCAAGCGTCGAGACATGCGGTGTGCGGGGGATGTCGCGGATAAGCGTCGATCGTTCCTGCAGTGGAGCTGCACCCGAAGCCCCGCGATGCACTCTCTATCGCCCGAGTGTAACAGCTGTTCGCGCCTCTACGATCGTTGTCCCGACTCTCTCTCTCTCTCTCTTTCTAAACTTAGAAGCTTTAATCGGTTTATTTATCGTCGCGCGCCGACCCCGACGCTTATAGAGTGGATTGGCCGTTTTACAAGTGTCTTGGCTACCGCGACGATTTCCGAGGAATTCGAGCTACCGCTACCGCCGTCGTCGCCGCTGTGGTCGCCCGTTGAGAGTCGCTGGCTGCTCCCGCCGCTGCATGGGCCCACGCGTTTTCGCAAGTCAACGGACTCGCTGACCGGAAAGTCGCGCGCGAGCACCGAGTAATTTGCTTTATGACGTGTTACGCGGAGAATGTGGTTTTCTGTGATAGCGAAATTTGTTTGGCCGATTCGCCACGGTTAATGGGTTTCGGGTTTTTTCTTTTGCCTTTAGTCCGCTGAAGTAATTTGCGCTTGTCGCGCTTACATTAATGATACATTGTCGAGGCTTTCAACGTTTTATTTTGACGAATGAGCAATTATACATTTTTATCGCGAATGGGTAATTTTATTCTACGGACGCAAAAAATATTGTATTTACAGATTTTATTCACGAGAAATTATGGTATCGACGTTTCGCAAGTTGTTCTTTGAGCTCGAATTTTTTTGTTTATTGCCGCTACATTGCGATAACGAGAAAATCATGATCTCAGCGTTTACTTTTGAAGAAACTGTATACTTACCGTCTCACCGAATGGCAGCTTTCTATCCCTGTACGAAGGAGCTTTACCAAAATGAATTAACTTTTGAATTTTTTTGAAGGCGCTATTTACCTTTTCTATAAAAAAAGAGAGAAAGAGAGAAAGAGAGAAAGAGAGAAAGAGAGAACAGACGACATCGACGAGAGAAAGAGAGCGAGGAGGTGGGAAGGGTATATGGGAAGCCAGGGCGAAACTTGATATTTCCTCGATTGAGCAACCCCGGCAGCTGTCGCGCACCAGATCGGACCGCAGTCGTGTGACACGTGGGCTCCTGCAGTGTAACCTTTCGCTCCTGTGTCTCTCTCTCGCGTCTCATCCACCCTATATACCATATAGCACAGACGCGTCTCTATACCGTAACTCCTTCCCTTTCATTTCCGCTCGCTGTTATGCCGTTCCTCGAGAGCGCACTCTCGTATCATCTCATGTTGTACGATGCTTCATTTCCCCTGTGACTATAACTACACTTTTTTGTTTCATTTTTTGGATTCGTCGTAATTTCGATTTCTAGAAAAAGTGGACACTGCCAAGAAGTTTCTTTCGAATACGTTGGCTTTTAAAAAGAAACCATATATTCTTATAAATTTTCCATTAGAGCAAACTGCGCATTAGAATACTTGCCTGGAATGATAACAAGATTAAAATAAAACAGAACTTGACACAATTGAATAAACTCGCGCTTGATACATCGATTGTTTATCGATACAATCCACGCAGCTCAAAAAATTTATTCGTCTTTCCAGCAACAAAGTGTAAGCTTCATTCGCATTCACGATTCGATCGTCTCGAGCATCGATATAACTGCACACTGGCGCCACGCAGAGGAAAAGCAAAACAAAGAATTTTACAACTCATTGTACTTATCGCACAATTTATTTAACACGGCGCGTAGCAGAAAGTCTCATTCGGCCAAGAGTCCTCGTGAAATTGTCGCCCTTTCCTCAAACCCCTCCCCCCCCTCTCTCTTTTCTTTCTTTAGACAGGTGCGCGTGAGGCGCCTACTAAGCGTACAACTACGTAGCTGGATGCTATCGAGTTTCGAGTTCACTGTGACTCGGCCTCTCGAAGACGAAACAAAAACAGCAGGACACAAGAGAAAGAGAGAGAGAGAGAGAGAGAGAGAGGCGAAAGAAGAACGGCTTGCCGTCGCTTTGAGTATAGCTGCAAAATTCATGGGAGGGGGGGGGGAGAGACAGGCACAAAACACAAAACACACGCACGCGCACACGCACTACACGCACACCTGCCTCCTTCTTCTTGGCACAGTTTGTGCTAGCGAGTTCATGTATATACGCATCTTTGCTTCTCCATCCGATGTTTGACCTTGCTTGTGACCGGCTTCTGCGATTAACTTTATACAGCTCGAGCAATGGGAAATGATTCGTGTATTGCGCAGATACCGGCCACGTAGGAATTGCGATTCAGATATATATATTATATAAAAACTTGGAATGTTGATAAACCTCGCACAACAATGGATGCTCCGCAATTCCACGTGTGGCGAGCTGAACGAATAAATTCGGGTTGTTTTTCGCTTGTACACAAGTCTTGCATCAATGACTTTTGCAACGATCGACTCGTTCGGTCGTCTCGCAAACAACCAAGGGCTTTGAGCTTCGAGGAATCGATGCACTTATCCCCCTTGTTTACGCAGGGGGAAGGGGTGGGGACGCTTTTTGAGGTCCAGGAAAACAAAAATTATGGCCGATCGTAAATAGCTACCCAAAATTCCTGCTAGCTGTGCTCCACCGGCACCTCCCAAGCTTAGAGAGAAGCTTGGGAGAGAGAGAGAGAGAGAAAAAAACTGCAGCATCCTTGGAAAACAAGCGGAAGCTTTCAAGTTCACACAACAAGCTTAAACGCATTCCTCTCGTTTAGATCAGCGATCGTTTCTCGTATACGACCTTGACCGCGAGAGAGAAAGAGAAAGAGAGACCGGTAACTCAACAAGTTAGGTTAGGTGTTATGGCAGGTCGCTTTCATGCTGGGGGTCAAATGGCCCTACCAAGGGGGGAGAGAGAGAGAGAGAGTCTTTGCACCGCGGGACGCTCGTAAAACCTCAAAACGGGCGACTGCTGCTTTACGATGCCTCCCCAGAAGAGAGACAGAGAGAGAGAGAGAGAGAGAGAGAGAGAGAGAGAAACTTTGACTCTCTCTTTCTCTTTCCATTGTTGCCTGGGACGTTGTTGTTTTCATCCGCCTGCCAAATTACCGGCGCACCGCGCGTGATTTAGGACCCGACAGGTAGATTAGCTCCCAAAGTCAAAAGGAGTGTCGCCGCAGCTCCATGCACATGTGTGCCTAACCTCTTCAGGCGCCCGTCGTCTCGTCGGATATTGCTACTATTAGTTCTTTGACGGCGGGCCTGTCTCATCTCTTTTTTTTTTCTCTCCCCGAGAAGATGTTCCTTATACGAATGCGTGACTGCTCGGCGCGGTTGATAAAAAAAAAGAGCGCCGCGGAGAAAACATAAGGGAGGCCTTGTGTGTGTTGCCGGTGTCGAGAGGATCCTCGTTCGGGCTTTATACGAAGATCGTTTTGGGAAAATTTCACGTGAACCCGGTCTGCTGCGGGAGCCGCGTATAACCAGGCGCTGCGCCCTCGAGGAAATGGATTTGGCCGCTGTCAAAAGTGACTCGGAGGATTGGATATCGAGAGTGACACTAGGTTTCATTCATACGTCGCTCTGGGTGTGGCAATGAGAATTGAACTGTGCCGTGTGTTATGCGGGAAGAACAGTGACGTGCGTTGATCTGTGGATTAGCGTTGTTAATATATCGCTTTGAAATTGTGAATATCCAGAGACTTTGGATATGTAGCAATCGCATTTTAAAATTGACTTTCCGGGAAAGCTTACCGTGTACATCTCTTTGTAAGTATGTATTGTTTCTCGTACTCTTTAGATAAAAAGCTATTGTATTGATATTATAGATTTGTAAGTTCCAATACAATCTGCTCGGTGACTCGGTAAAGGCTATACAATTTCGCCCATCTTTCATTGCAAAAAAAGACCATTCAAATCACAATTAAGAGATAATTCAACGTTCGAACAGAGATCTGCGTGCGTCGTCATCAGTCATCATCGTGATAGACACGTGGGGCACAGGCGGACGGGAGCAGCGCGCCGCCTGATGTGGCACGATATAATCGCAGCGCCAGGCAGATTACACACGTTTTCGTAGCTTATAAAGACGCTCCTCGCGCCGGAAGAAGGAAGATCTAGTGGAGAAGCGATCGCGGACAATATCTACGCAAAAGCGCCGTGTCGCGTGGCCGAGCAAATGATTCACGGGTTTTGGAATTCGACGGTTAAATATTTACGGACGTCGTCATCAAAGGTGGGAACTTTATCGAATTCCTGGGAGATTTGAATGCATGCAGTTTACAAAATTGAAAGCGCAGCGGTGCGAAATTCCACTTGGTAAAAGGCTCTTTTATACTACGTTATGACCTGTTTTCCAGTAAAGTGTTTGCTTTGAAAGCGGCGATTGTAGGCGGCAATGACATCGTTCTTTTTTTCGCCGCCGCAATTCTTGTTCTGCCGCGCGGTTAAACAGTGAAGCTGATGCAAAAAGAACGAGTTCTTTCAGTTGGCGTGAAGTTATTTTATTCTTAACGCGATCGTATTTTCAGTTTTCAATTTTTGCGCGCTAATGAAACGCAAGTACACGGGGGTTTTACTGCCAATAAAGGGAGATGCTTTACCTTTTCGAAGATCTTAAAGTAAATCTCGCTACTCATTTTCAAATTAAAGAAACGATCTATGAGTTCTGAAAATATTGAACCACATAAGCTATTCAATTTTAATTTGTAATTTATCAGTGTTCATAGCTGAATAAAAAAGTTGAAATTTAATTTTAGAATATTATGACTATATATTTAGTATTGTCATCATTCGCATATGTATACTTAGTCTGGATTACACTTCAAGAGATAAGGGAAGCTCGTCGCAATAAAGATTAAATAGTTGAATAAACATTCGAAATTTCTTAAAATATTCCGTAAATTACGGGTTACACTTAAAAAAAAAAACAAAAAAAAACTCGAATATATCGAATTGAGATCTTGAGCTTGCGTGATAAATGCTGAAAATTACAACTGCGGCTCGCTATTATTCTGCCTCCCTATTCAAATTTATACACCAATCTCCGTATCTCGAAAATACGTAAAAGCTTCGCCACGGCTTCTTTGCATAATTCACGTGTTTGTAAAACAGTGTGTTAAAAATTACCAAAACGAGAGATTCCTTCACGTCAATATATTCGAGACAATATCTCGGTGAGCGTCGAAAGTGAAACCCCATGTAAACAGAGGAAAAAACGGGGATCGGTGCTCGAGATCGGTGCACGCCGCTGCACTTATACTTACCCGCCAAATTTCGAGAACGAGCGAGATGCAACTTTTTGGAATCTCCCTTTTTCTTCTTTCTCGTGTACGAGTTGCAAAGAGAGGAAAGAAGGCGGATTGAAGGCGTCCTTTCGCGCCGAGAAATCCCGAAAATTGGGATTTCTCGACTGCAGGACCCGTAACGATTACCCGCACGAATCGCCAAAATGAAAAGAGCGGCCTATACTCGCGGCCTGTTTATGCATTCTTTTCAATTCCTCCGTCACTCGTCAAACTCTGCACTTCTTCTGGCTTGTATCTTTTTCGATTTCGACTACTTTTTTTCGTTTTTGTTTTTTCTTTGTTTGGGACGAATGAGGGAGAGGGAGAAATTTCGAGTCCGAGGTCGAAAGTGAGAAGAGAATTCCACGATAAATGCCGGATGCAAGTCCAGGGATTCCTTTTTTCGCTTTCTCACGATTATCTCGTCTTGACCGATTCGTTTGAGCGGCCCTTCAAAAAGTCTTAGCAACTACTGTAATTTTTATACCAAGGGGATGTGTTAGGGTCGTAAATATTCCTACCTCACGATCGGCGTCTGTATTTAGCGTTTAACGAAATGTATAGAGATTCATTTTTGTAAAAGACTTTCTGTCAACATCTCGGTAACGATGTAAACATTATGAATCTAAAATCACATAATGTTCACAATATTATCGGCAGGTAATTACAGAATATTTTTGAAAAAATTCGTTTCTACTTTATCTTTCGTTAAGTGCAAAAATCGGTACGGTAGAATCCCCCTTCGCATCGCATCAAGTATTATTTTACTTACAAACGAGCGCAAATATGTCTAGCAATCGCGTCACGTTTATCTATCCTCGGTCTCCCCCCGTCTTTGTGTTTGTATTTTTTGCAGACGCTCCTTAAAAGGTCGAATAACTAGATTCGCGAATCGCAGAGAGAGAGAGAGAGAGAGAACAGTTATAAGAAGCGATGCGCGCGGCGGCTTGTCGTCTCGCCGAGTAAACCAGACTCGTCCATTATCTGTCGACGTGTTTGTCTTAGGAATTAACGCAAGAAGCCTGCAAGAATGCAGCGCTAATTGAACATCAGGTAAGTGCAAATAGAGGGAAAGAGAGCCAGGCGTGCGCGAGATTTTAGGTCAAAAAGTTAACTTGACCGTCGCGGTTCCCGCTTCCTCGATTTGCTCGAATCCACAGGAATTTCTTCTTTTTAAAAAGATTTTAATGACAGAGTATTATAAGAAAACGATTAGTCGGCTGAACGGTAATTTAACAAAATTAACGCCTTTCTATATTTGAAGTGTCTCCGCTTCATTCAACAACGAGTATATAAATCGTTATAAAGGAAGAACCCACTAATTGTCGCAAATATTCTCAACCCGATCATCGAAAAAAAAAAAAAAAAAAAAAAGAACTGTTTTAACAGTCTGAGAAAACAGTCGAAAAGATTACGTGCCACTTGGCGAATCGTAAAAGCCGTCTCGATCCGTAGTCACGGCGGCAGTATCATAAGCACACATTACACTCGGTCACGCTATCTCTCGCGTTCGGTGCGGTGTCGGTGAATTGTACCGCGAGAGAGAGGGAGAGGGAGAGAGAGAGGCGAGCGATACACATACGCTACACCCATCCTTGGGGCGTTCGGTGTATACGGACACGCGCGCACGAGCGATGATTCAGTCCTCTGGAATTCGACGCTAAACAGCTTCCCGCCTGTGCAGAAGCTGAAGCAGCAGCAGCAGCACCTGTCACTCGACTTTCGAACGTGTCCTTTATTCCTTTCTCTCTCGCTCTCTGGCTCTCTCTCTCTTGCTCTCTGGACTGTATTATACAAGCATCGTCTTTCTTCGTTGCTTTGTTTCCTCGCGGAATCGCGATGTTGGGTGTCATCGTCAGTCGATCGATATATAAGGCCATAGAGAGAGAGAGAGAGGAAAAGAATGAGTGAAAAAGTTGTTGATCGATGTTTTTTCTTTTTGTTGAAACTCGCGGGCGCAATTCTGGGAAGAGAATTGCGAATGCGTGTTTGGCCGCTCGCGCGCGTTGATATTGGAGTTAATTAGAAGTGCGTTCCTTCGTTGTGGCAGATCGATGAGAATTATGAGAAAGGTACCTCGCTCTCTCTCTGCCATCATAACAATTCATTCCGCGTATAGCACTGCAGTGATACACCGACGCTTCGGTCTTCGCTACTTTTTAAGGAATGCCGATTGTCGTCCGAGCGCCGATGATGGAAATCATTTTCCTGTTTTGTATCTTCGTATCAGTTGAAGGATTCACCGTTGTTGACGTTTTCGCGTGCAAACGTTGTTATTCGAGCTTAGAGTATTCGAATCGAGAGAAAAAAAAGTCGAGTAAAAATACCCGTGTATGGATATGATAAAGCGAATGCATCGTATTTATTTGAATTTGTCATACAATCTCAGTTTTCATTTGGAAAAAATCCTTTGTACTATAGCTCAAATACGTTCATATACGTATTTAAATTCATTATAGTCCCTCGTAACGCAATATAAAGAGTCGAAACTTTTTCGCTATCGACATCTCGACACGCAAAATCAGCGACAAAAGCTTATACTAGTCGGGCCATAAATTACCTCGCCCAATAAAAAATGCCACCAGCAAGCAACAACGTATCGGCCAGCGTAAATCGCGTTAGCAGAAGCAGTACAGCAAGAGCCCCGAGGTCTTTCATATACGTACAAACATATACATATACGTATAGACTTTGAGAGTTTGCGCGTAACGTCAGAAGCCATTGTACTCTATCGGCCGTAACAAAGCAACACCTCCTATATAAGCTCTCGCCTACGCAACGAGCTGAAGCCCGCCGGCCGGCGACTATTGCCATTTATCTCCGCGCGGCGCTGCAGCTACCGCATCCTCTCTCTCTCTCTCTCTCTCTCTCTCTCTCTCTCTCTCTCTCTCTCTCTCTCGGCTATTTTTAGCAGCCGCAACTCGCGGCAGCGCATTTGCATACGTGCAGTGTGTGCGTCCGCGCGACACATTGTGCTTGTCTCTCGGTGGCTTTCCGGCGCGTTGTTGCATATCGCTGCTGTAATCTTGATGGGCCTGTTCACCTCGAGGGGGACACAAAAAAAGTTCATCTCTCC
>UELU01147293.1:0-12470 GCA_900490025.1 Megastigmus dorsalis
GGATAAGTCGCGCCGTCTTCCACTCTTTGCTGAAGACTCCCTCCACCAGGCACATATTGTACAGGTTGAGGAGCGTCTCCGGGCGTCATTTCCCGACTATCCCGAGGATCTCCGCTGGGACGCCGTCAGGACCTGGCGCCTTCCCACTAGCGAGTTAAGCAACAGCCAGGCTGAGCTCGCCCGCTGTGAACTCCGGCACCTCGTCGTGTTCGACCTCATCTCCCGCCCACTCCTGTTCGGGGAGCGACGGGAAGAGTCCATCGACTATTCTGTCCATCGTTGTCTCGTCTCTGATCGCGGGTGGCCCGTTCCTTCCCAGGTTGCGAGTAACAATCTTGTAACCCATTCCCCAGGGGTCCGAGTCGACCTCGTCGATCAGTTTTGTCCAGCTTTTGCGTTTACTGTCGTTTATCGCGCGTCTGAGTTGTCGTCGCGCGACTCGGTACGTCTCCGAAAGGCTCATCGCAGTCGCTGTATCGCGGGCCCGTTGGGCCTTCCGTCGGAGCCTTAGGCACTCGCGGCTCAGGCACGCGATGTAGTCTGTCCACCAGTATATCGGTTTTTTGTCGCGTCTAGTTCGTTTCCGTGGCATGGAGGCGTCACAGAGCCGTCTCAGGAGCCCCGCCGTCTCTATTGCCAGCTTCTCCGCCCTCTCCCTACCCACGATACCTAAAGGGATCACCGTCGCCGGTTCCTGTTCTCTGTTGAGCTGTGCCGTCAGTCTGTCCATGTTCAGTTTGTTGAGGTTCCACCCTACTGGGGGCGGGGTTGTCCTTTTTCTTTTCCATGTCGTGTCCGTCACGTCAAAGGTGATGTACTGGTGGTTGCTGGCCGTATAGCCTTCGATCACCCGCCATCTCCTGACTCTCGGTATAAGTCCATCTGTCGCGAACGTCACGTCGGGAATGGATGATCCGAAGCCAGGTCTTCTGTACGTCGTCACCCGTCCCTCGTTTGCCACCGTCAGATCTAGCCTCGCAGCCATCTCCAGCAGTAGTCGTCCGCGTTTGTTCGTCATGGTCATGCCCCACTCGATGGCCCTTGCATTTCCATCCCCGGCGAGGATCACGTCGCCGGTGAAGTCCCTCATCGCGTCCTCGAGTGCCGCCACCTTTCTGTCGAACTCCGCAGCGCCGCAGTTCGGGGAGGGGTAAACGCTGACGTACGTAACGTCGGTCACCCTCGCCCAAACGAAATCTTCTCCCCTCCCTTGGCCCGTAATCCGCGACGCGGCAGCCCCCGGAACCCAGAGCGCCGCGGAGCGGGAGATATTAACGAACCAGGTCGGTGTGTCTCTGTCTCTGGACGGCTCGCTAATCATTATTATGTCAGCGTTCGTCTCGTCGGCTAGCTGGGGCAGCAGGGCGTGAGCCAAACTGCTGCCGTTCAGATTGCCTTGAAGTACAGTCGTCATTTTGGTACGTATCTCGTCCGTTGTCTGGAGCAGTCGCGTCGCGTCCCGGTCCTTTAGGTCGCAGATGGTGAGTTTCTGCCCCCGGCTGTTTGGGCCGAGGACCGAGACCCTCCTATCCGCGTCCACCCCTAGTACTTTATTGAGTGCGTCCGTTATCTCGTGCACCTCCGTGACACAGTCTAGATCCAATATCTCTAGGGTAATCTTTGGGGTCATATCTCTTATGACCTCTTGATTCCCCAGAGCCTGTCGGATACGTTCCGTCAGTTCAGTTGAGCGTCCGTCTCTTGTTGTGCGTATCAGTGCGGCCCCGTTCTTGGTCTTCGTGACGCCTCTGACCTTGTCGCTTGGGGGCCGGTCTGTCCGTCTGTGCCGTCTGCCCCGTCTGTCTGTCTTCTGTCTTTTTCCTCTTCTTCTGCTTCTTTTTCTTCTTCTTTCTCTGTACTGCTACCCATCCCTCCTCCTGCCGTCCTTGGCTTGTACCGAGCCGGGGCTCGGCTTCTTCCGGTGGCTCTCTGTCTTTTGTGGGCCACCTGAGCCCCGGATGGACCTTCCGGGCTCTCCACCATGTCTCTTCCTCGTTTTTGGGCCCTGGCCGCCAGCAAGATCCTTCTTTCTTCCTCCCTGGTGGTCTCGAGTTCGTCGAGGATGTCCTTTATGTTTTTAAGGCCATTCGTGACGCCTTTCGCGATGTTTCTCTGTTTTCCGCTTGCCTCGTAAAAAATTTTACAATACTGTACGCACTTATGTGCCTATGAAATAGAAAATACAAACGATTATGATGTTATTTTATTTGATAATTTACCTGCAAAACAATTTATTTATAATTCATATAAAATTTATCAAGCTACATATGTTTCATATGATTGCATGTAAGACAATTTTAATTTTTTAAGAGCCATACGTTCGTATTCTCATTAATTTGTATCAAATCAATATACATTGTTTCCAATAAAATATATTAAATATGAAGACTAATGTTTTTTACTTTATTATACCAAATTTTTTGTATTTGTTTGCTTAACAATAAAAATTGAGCAATATTGTGCAATAATTTACATTTTATTAATATTAAAGAACTAAAATTTCAATTTAGTTCAAAATGTAGTAAAATTTAGTTCAACAATCACATTAAACTTCTATTTAAAAATTGTATATATCAGAAAGTTATTATCGAGTTCGAAAATACTCCGCTAGGTGGATCCACATTTTTTACTTACTTTCGGCTCTCGCAAGTGGTTGAATCGAACGTCAGTTCGTATATAAGAAATTTTAGACCTTGTTAAAAATATAAAATATTGTGAGCGAAGCGAAATGTTTATTATTGTGATGCGAGCGAAATGTAATATATATTGTAATACGATCAGCGAAACAAAGTTATGTTATCTCATAATAAATAGTATGTTGTTAGAATGCGAGCGACAATTTCTCTAAGACTTATAAATGGGTATATGTTACGCGTATAAAAAAGAATTCATAATCTAAGAAAAATTGTATATCTGTAAGTATATTAGCATAAAAAATTCTCCAACCACCATCGGAATCAAGTAAAAGAGAAGAGGGTACATCTATACGGTAAAGTAAAAATTCAAGAAAAACTTTTTTTTCATTTAGGTTAATATGTACATCTTTGAGTTAAATATTCCATAATTTAATTTAACCCATTAAGCCCCAAATGGACGTTTCTTCCAGTCTTTTTTCAACGACTCTATTTAATACGAAATCGATCCTGAAAAAAATTAAGACAAGTCATTTCCGACGTAAAATTGCATGAATTTTCGATTTATGCAGTCAGAACTAAAAAAAAATGTATATTACAAAAGTTATATTTATTTAGAAATTGTTCGTGGATTTATGTGTTTAGTATAATTTTTGCGTCCATGGACCCTAAACTTTAAAACCTTATCGGAATTTTTGGATTCCATTCATTAGAAGTCGAGATATTGTACTTTAACTGTTGGAAATAATGTCAAATACATATAAATCCTGCTATTTCGATTTTTTACAGTATACGATTTAACAAAAAATTTTATCATAAATCTAAATCATTTCTCTATAAAGCTGATCCTACAAGCTTTAATTTGATATTTTAGACAACTCTGTACGATTTTTTGAAGCCAAGATATCATAGTTTGAAAAAAAAAACATATGTATTGATATTTGCATGCTTTGCCCCAGCACGAGAATTTATAGGTTTAGGTTTAAGATTACCAAATCTTCAAACTTCAATATTTTGGTTTCAAAAAATCGTACAGAGTCGTATACAAAATGAAATTAAAACTTAAAATGCAAACTATCTAAATAAATTAATAGGATTCATAGAAAAAAATTGGATATACTGTATAATTCGGTATTCCTGAATTTTATATTACTTCCAACACTGAAATTGATATATCATCGGTTCTAATGAATGAAATCGAAAAATTCCGACGAAGCTTTAAAGTTTAGGATCCATGGACGCAAAAATTACTCTAGCCGCATAAATCCCTGGACGATTTCGATCCAAAAATACGAAATAAAAAAAATATTTCACTCGAAATTTCGTATTTTTTGTTAAATAAACAAGTATAATTTTGGTAATACGCTTTTTTTAAAAATTCTGGCTGCATAAATGAAAAGTTCAGACAATTTTACGTCAGAAATGGCTTATCTTGATTTTTTACAGGACCGATTTCATACTAAATAGAGTCGAAGAAAAAAGTCTTGAAGAAACGTCCATTTGGTGCTTAATGGGTTAAGTGTCATAAGCTGCGCTTTTGACGATGCTTCACCCATTCGGAAAATATCGATCTCGGTTACTCGCATACCTTAGGTCTCATACAAAATCCGTAATCTGATGAAAGACCGCAACAGATGCTATCGCATTGCGAAGTGATTGGGTGTGGTTTCGGACTATATACGGTCAGATGACCAGACGGCATCTTCACTCAGATGCTGAAGCTTTTGGCCCTCTCTCTCGTTGCACCTATTACGTCTATTTTTAATTAATCTCTTGAATCCTATTATTTTCCTTCGCTCTGGAGCCTTTCTCACGCCCCTCGCAAAAAAGGCTGCAATGTCCTCGATGTCGGACACACGCCCCATAGCGATGCTGTGCGAAATATTCGAGTCGTCTAGTCTCCTTGACCCACGGCATTCAAGCAGCGCTTCTGGGGGTTTTCGATGACGTTAGGAGAGTAATAGACAAGCGCATGATAACTTGTTCTCTTTGACTTCTCCAAGGCGTTCGACATGGTCCCCACGGTCTCAGGTGGCTCAACATATGAGTGAATAAAGTTCAAGATGGGCGTTCCGCAGAGCAGCGTTCTAGGCCCTCTGGTCTTTATAATATTCATAAACGACCCTCCCTCAGTGTTGAGCGTGTCAGAACACATGATCTTCGCTGACGACACCCAGGTATACTACTCTTTTCCACCAGCCTAACTGCGCGAGGGTACCAAGGTGATGCTTTTGGGCAGCGAGTTCATATTCTCGGGGTTCGAATCCCTTACGCTTCCCGAAGTGAAAATCTTGGTGTTCTCATTACATCCACTCTCAACTGGGTGCCTCATGCTAATCAAATCGTAGATCGTGCCTTTGGCACCCTGCGCTCCCTACGACACCACCGCCATTCACTCTCTTTTTCAGTTAAAAAGAGTCTATTTGGTAGCTTGGTTTTCCCTTATTTAGATTTCGCCTGTGCTGTCTACAATGATGTAGACAAAACTCGCAGCACGAAGATTAAGCGAACTCTTAATGCGTGTGCGTTTCGTTTTTGGCAACATTCCTCAACGTGGACATGTCACACCGCACCGCATTAGCCTGGGCTGGCTCACTGGCGTTTCACATCATGTCTGCCCTCCCGCCCAGAGTCCTCACTTAAGCTCCAAGGATGGAAGCCTGGGAAAGATCATTCACCATTAGGGCCTCCAACATCGTAAACTCGTTCACCGCCCTTCAACACCATCAATGTCGCGAGGTATAAGGTCGACCTACGCGATGAGCTGCTATAACGTGATCGCAACAACTGGGGGCAGAGGGTCTTGAACGAGGGCCCCCACTGGACGCTACCATTATGAGCTGCAACGAGTGTTGGGGGCTGCTCCGACATCTCAACGTCACTACGCAAATCGGACTTAGCTTATCGTCAAGAGTCACATGATTCTATCAATTTAATATTAAATCATTGATTTTTAATCTTAGCTTTTTATATCATGCTCTTGAGCTTACATTTTTTATTAATTTATATGTTTTGAATTTTTGTTTAAAGATTTTTATTTTGTTTCTAAAATATTTTTACGACCAGTTTTTAACTTTATAATACCCGAACCCAACAATGTATATATACTATTGTGCCAAATGGGATTTTACCTCCCGGTCCCAATAAAACACTGTTAATCAATCAATCCCTCTCTCTCTCTCTCCCTCTCTCTCTCTCTCCCTCTCTCTCTCTTTCTCGTCGCAACCACATCAACCTCACCCATCATCATCATCCCATCGTCATCATCTCATCATCTAGTTTATACCTCAAGAGCTCAAAGACGCACAACTGTCAAATTATTTCATATTTTAAACTCACTAAACAAAAACTTTATCATTATCCAGATTTCATTACTATTTTTCATTCACGTTATTGTTATTATTTTGTTTTGTTTTATATTGTTTATTTTATTCACTGCTTTTAAATTTTAAATGCTTCGTTAAATTTTGCCACCTAATTTTTATTGCTGTTATATAATAATGTAAATCGCAATTTTAATCTAAATGTAATGCATATGGGCCTAATAAAAGTATCAATCAATCAATCAATCTCTCTATAATAACCATGATATTTGAATAGTAATTGTTACATCAAGAATGGGAAATTAGGCGAGAGTGCTTATTGCACTGAAAATTCATCGAGTGCAACGCAAATGCTACGCGCTTACACAAGGGATAAAACAACAACTGACGTGTTCCGACCTGAATCACGCTGCCTAGTGTTTATCCGGCTCGTGTTGTTGTATGTCTGCTCGTCGTTGAGTCCTTAGTAGCATGGCGTGGCTGCGTTAAGCTGCGCGGTGGTCGGCGGATGCCGAAACCCTAGGAGATTTCACTTTATTTCTTCCTTTGATATTTTCATTGGGGAAGGAGTGCGTTCGATGGACTACACTGTTAGTTGCACTTATAAAATTTATTAGATACGTTCCGGTCGTTACAAATTTCCTTACAGTAAGCGCGCGCGCGGCCGAGATCGGTGCTTATTGTTCGCTGGTGAACTGCAGATTGACTAATCGACCGACAGACGACGATCGAGAGAGTCTAAGTCTGCTCGGTAGTTGCAAGTTTTCGGAAGATTCACTCGTCTGATCAGTCGGTCAGCGCATTCCGACTCATGTCTTTCAACTTGTGAGTGACGCCTCCATGAGAAAGTCTCACTCACTCCTCTCTCACTCAGCTATGAGTTAAAATTATTAAACTATGGACTAAATAAAAGGCATTCTGTTACAAACGATAATGCTAATATCAAAATAGGTAAAATGTTTATTTTGCCATCTTCTTATATAGGAATTTCGCGAGCTTTACATCAAAACTTTATTGATTCAATAGTTTTAGTTCAGACATATGGTACATCAAGTTTATTTATCACTATGATCTGCAATCCTAAGTGGAAAAAAATAACTGATAATATAGATTGTACCGTGGCGGATTTACGCACGTTTACCACACGAATTTAAATAACAAAAATTTCCTTAAAAGGTAATATAAGCAGCCAAAAGGGATGTCCCTCCACCTCTCGTCTCGGGCCGTTAATTCTTCAAATCAATTATTTATTTTTATTTTTATTTTTTACACACATTTTACACCAAAAGAAGAACTCGCTGCATCCATCTACGTACGCCGCCGCTCCAAGATGCCTAGGATGCACATCAGAACATCTACGAATATTACAAATGCCTAAGTTACGCATTCTTATTTTTTGATCTCTCTTTTTCCCTTTGCCTCCACGTCATTATTATTTTTCTTTTTTAAAATTCTCTAAAAAGCACCCTTTTTTATGTCAAAAAAGGGCTTCTAAAATATTTTCCTGCCTTTACGGTATTCGAGACTTATCAGCTTTTTAATGCCTCACTCGATTTGCCCACGAATCTAAATTCGCATTTGAGCGGAAAATTTCGAACGAATTGGAATATTTTAAAATTCCAAAATTATGGAAAATTCCACAAGATACTTGTAGTACCTGTGCTTACAGCAGCAAGGGAAAAGAACACTGGAGCGAGAGAGAAGAATGCTAGACACAACAACATTCCGATGTGGTGCCGAACTAGAGCGCACCAATCAGAGAGCGACGCGGTGAGAGCGCATCAGATGCCGCGAGCCTCGACGGACTGGGCGACGCTTGCCTCGGCGACTTCTCTCTTGGCTGCTCATCTGGACGCCTTTGCGCCGGGTAGTTGCGATATTCGGTCCACGTAAATTTTTATTTCGCGAACAATGTTAGCGCTCGTGCCTTTTTATTTGCCGCGCTCGTCCGTTTGAATTTATAAATTATTAAATTATATTTTAAATATTTTAAAATGACTACCTCGCTTTTCCAGACCCGATGCCTGATTAAAATCGTTTCGATACGGGCAAGAGCTACATAAGGGTAGGATTGACTTTACGCGGCTTTACATTTTTTTTATTTAAACTCAATTTATAATTTTTGTGCCTACTTTGTGGCTTTAACTCCGCGCTAGAGTGTCTTCGTCCTGGCGTGTTTGTAGTTTTTTTTGTTAATTAATTTCTCGCGCACGTATCCGTACACTCGAGATTTGAGGTGGAGCAACGCAAAATTTGGTAAACCAAGCGATTCAAAAATATTGTAAGACGTATTCCGTGTCTCTTCAAGGCAGTTACATAAAATCTTATTTCATGTAAAATAGATTTACAGTAGAGCTGCTTAAATAAATAGAGCGCCTGCTTCAGGCTTTTGGATATTCCGCTAGTCTCACTCATGACCGTTCAACTTTACGACGCTGCCTCTGGCTAATCGCGCATTCAAAACTTTGCCTTCTGCAGAGTGTAAAAATTATAAAGATTAAAATTTAAAGTCTATCGAGTGGCACTGCTCGAGTTTAGAGTAATCGTACTGAATAAATCCGAAAATGCAGTGCCTAGCGCCCTGATTTAAATCTGCTTATGCAGATAAATATCAAACCGTAATTAAAATAATTAATAAACATTTGGACGGGAAATTAACCGTCATTTGCCTCCTAATTATAAACGCGGGGAAGCTACCGAGTCACTCCCACGCTCACAATCATTCAAATTCCCCCTTTATAAGGTGAACATGAACAAGTTGTTGATCGTCCTGATATTATTGCTAGAGTATTTAAGCAAGAAGTACAAGAATTAAAAAATGAAATTGTTAATAAATTATTGATAAATGTATTGCATTTACATATGTCATCGAATTCTAAAAGAGAGGTTTGCCACATATACTCTTATTAGTTTACATTAAACAGAATCGAAGATACTATCTTTCTCAAAAATGGTTATAAATCGACTTTAAAGTTAATAAAAAAACATTGTTAGATGTTTTTATCCACATCACTCTTTTTCCTTTCTTCCCCTCTTTCTCTCGCAACACTTTGGATCTCCCATTCATGAAGATCAATTAAGCCCTTTTTTCTTTCAATTCCACGTACATAGCCTTATGCTCTTCTGAGTTTAAAATTACGTCTGTGTACGGTATACTTTCATAATTTTCATTTATAGATAATCTTATTTCGTTAAATTTTGTATTTATCAACATTTGTAAAGATTTCAGAGTATCGTATCCAATAATATAATCTCTAATTAATTTCGGAACTATTATAGAAATTATGTCAGCCTCTGAATTTCCGATTTTCGTATTTAGCAATGTTTATATTTTTAAACAAGTTGATTTTGCTCCCATAGCACCTTTAATGACTCTACCACTTATAGGTCGTTTCGGTTGGTCCTGCAATCCCTTAATGTTATTCAATGCATTTACTTTTATTCCTTCTATTTTATTTCGATTTCAGAACATAGTATAATTTTTTAATTTAAACCTTCTGGCTAGATATATCGTAATTTGCCTCGCGGATCTTCAAAAATTGATGCGATTTTTAAGACCTTATCGTTCTGGATTTTATCAGTTTGTTTGTTACCATTTATGACTGCGTTCAGTTTCCGACTTATCGTTAATAAATCTTGTTTTGGGAGCTTCGTTTTTATTTGTAGATTTATAATCATTGTGCTCGCATTTATTCGCGTTTTCATTTACTTGTTGCATTGTGTTTATTTGTTTTTTATCGCTGCCCCCTTATAGTCTTGTCTCGGGGGATAGCGATTTTGTGAATTATTTGTCTCTTTAAATTTTAAATTTTGTTTTGATTGGACCTGTAAGTATTTATGCGCTCAGTTTGTTTACTTTTTGCTTCACCCACATCGTATTCGGCCAGTATACAAAACAAATTGCTTTTATTCTTGGTTCGTTGTGTTATTAATTTTATCCATATATCACGATCAAAATGTTGCATTATTTTCCTAATAATTTCGGATTCTTCGTATTCCGCGTCTAACTCTTTTGCAAGCACAAAAATATACGTAGCGTAATTTACACGGTTCATTTTTCCACCAGGATGATATTCAATAGACTCGATCTTTCTTTTATTGTTACGCTGAATATTAGCGTTCCAATACTGCTCTTTGAATCTGTTTTCAAAATCTTCAAAGTCAATGATCTCGTCGTCCTGCTGGAGAAACCACCATTCTTAAGCAGACCCTTCTAGTGCTTGCAAAATAACGCAGGTTAATTCGTGCTCATCGGGTTTCATTAAATTTAGATATTTTGCAATTCGGTTTAAAACTTTATAAGTCACTCATTTTCAGAACCTTTAAATTTGGGTAATACGAATTTTATCTTTCGCGAAGAAACCCTTGGGGTTGTTGCGTCTTTATTTTTATTTTCACATAATTCGCGAATATTATCTATATTGCTTTTATTTATGTCAACAGCTTAACCGATTTGGCTTACACAGTATTCTTTCAAAGGCATTAAATCTTTGGAAACTGCTACGTTTTTCAAAATATTATTTACTGTACGCATTAATCCCGCATTTACAGTATTTATTTCTCCGTACTCTTTGTTTAGCTCTGTTACTTTATCGTTTAACGAGATAATTTTATTGGTACATTCTTCTAATTTATTACTTAAACAATGAATTCGATCTGACAAATCGCGGTTTATGACTTTGACCTGGACTACTTGAGTGCGAGGAGACGCATATGGATCGAAAATTTTCTCAAGTTTGCTATCAAGAGTATTTTGCCTTTCACCTAGAAATTGTAATTCCCGCGTTACTGCCTGTGCCCATTCAATTTTCCTCTCTTTGGGAGTTTTTTGCTCATTATCTTCATCTATGCTTTGCATATACTCGAAGCATTCGCTAGAGCGACTTTTTGGCCATATTTTCACGATTTTACTTTTAAACACAAAAATTGAAGAATTTGAGTTTCTTTTCTGCTAAATCTATTTTTATTTAATCTATGATTATAATTTTATTTATTTGATATATTAAATTTTAAATTTAGTGTATTAGTTTTTACACTAGGGTTAATTTTCCCATTTTATGAAAATTTTGTATAATATTCTTCAACTATTTCTTAAAACAGTAGAACTTTCATTTTCGATATAAGTCTACTATTTAAAAAAAAATTATCTCGGTGTATAAAAATCGTAGACCAATATTTTTTTTTTAATTTGTAAAAAATTCAAGCTTCTAGAATCTGTTGTCAATATTGAACTATCTTGAAAATCCAACGAGTTATATAATCTTTTGTGACTTCAAAAATTTTAAAATTACAAAAAATGTTTTTTTTTATATAAAGTCAAAATTTTTAGGCTTGTAACAGGGTATTTTGAAGAGTAACCGTATGACGAGTACTCTCCTCGGGACGTACCGAGCACGTCCGACAGCAACTCAAATCACGTGTTGCCGCGGCCTGTTACAACGTGGGAGCTCTGTGCTCCCACTTCTCTCGTTCTCGGTGTGTCTTGTGCGCGTGTATATCCACACACGCACTGCCGGCTCTCTTTGCCGGTCTCGGCCGCTCAGCTTATGACTTGCAGCTGATTGCTGCAAGTCCCGCGGAAAGTGGCGGTAATCGGGGCTTGGATACGGGAAATTTGTAACAAGTAAAGTACTGGACGAATAAACTGTAATGATAACGTTTATTCGTCTCCAAAAAATAAATTAAAAATACAAAGATACGCGAAATGTTAGTGTATGCGCGCCAGCCGTTGCCATCGAACGCGCATACTTCAATTTAAATTTTCCTATCTGAAATTCCAACGGAACGTCGAACGTATCGAACGTTCGAATATTCTATCCGCCAAATATAATATTCCGGTGAATATTATATTCGGTTCGGCGCGTGTATAGCTTGGCTATACTCGGGGACTTGTCGTGTCTCCGACGTAAACACGCCGGCGCGTGTTTACTTGCGTGACCTACAAGAAAGGTGTAGCGCCGTGCCGGTGCACAGCGACTACTCTCGCAACCGTACGAGTATGAGAGAGAGAGAGAGAGCGAGAGATAGATAGATAGATATGCGTTTATTTGTAAGTTGTTTACAAAAATAACTTAATACAATTACTTTTTCTTTTCTTGACGCTTCTTCATATGTACATTATTTAAATCAGTCTCATTGGACTCAGTCTAGCTATGATATCACAGGCGTGCTTAATCAATTAGTATAAGTATAAAAATAAAAATAAAAATGCAAATACCAATAATCAGTCTTAAAATAATCAGTCTTAAAATATTGCACAATTCTATATGTAATATCACAGCGCGTCTTATATTAAAATACAAATAAACAAAATTTCCAAAAACTGTCTATACCTATCAGTCATGAATTAAAAAAATAAAATTTATATAATGCAAGTCACATTTACTCATCCCATTCATACACACTCTCATACCAATAAATACACTCACACTTTAAAAACGATGTATAGGGGACGAAACAAAATAAGTTAACATAAAGAAAACCCATCTGATTGTCCCCTGTGTGGGTGTAAGTC
>UELU01147297.1:0-18054 GCA_900490025.1 Megastigmus dorsalis
GCTTTATACAGTATGATTATTCTTAAAATTAATTTTCGATTATTGTGTAATAATTTAAATATTAAAATATTCGAGATTTTTCATTTATGAAAAAGAAAAATTCTAAGATTTATTATAGATATTGAGATAAAGTAGAAATTTATATCTTATTATCTATTATAGATTTAACTATACGGAATATATATTGATCATAAAAAATAATTTTTTATAATAATTCAGTTACTTATGCTTTGAACTTTTTTATTTATCTTATTGATTATTTAAATAAAAAAATTATATTTAAATAATTTATTAAAAGGTGCCGTTTGGAGTAACATATAGAGAGAAGTTGTAATAGGTTTTTCAAAATTATTTTGTTACGAATTTTTAAAATAATTGTGGTTTAAGCAATTAACTGAAATAAACTGAAGAAAAAAAGTAAATCTAATATTTTACTTATGCAATAATTTAATACCGAGATTTGGCTTGATCGTCGTAGTACTAAATAAAGAATATATTTATAATTTTTTTTATAATAAAAGAATTATACCATTTGTTCAAACAAATTTTCAAAAGACTGCATAAAGTATACTTTATACATATTTTATGATTATTTATAATACTCTAAGATACCTTCTATTTTGTCAGTCGCCATAAAAAAATTATTTGAAAAGAATACTTTGTTATTACTATTTGAATACTATAAGTATTAAGTCAATTGCGGACATAAGAGCATTCTTAAAGAACTCTTTTTTCGAAAAGTGTGCTTATTGGGATATGTATTTTCTTACCATTTCTAGAAACTGCGACGATTTCACAGAAGAACAAGAGTTAAAGATTTCTTTTTTATAAAAAAAAAATGAAGAATTATTCTATAATATTAGATGAAACGAATGCAGTTAGGGTTGCACCAAGTAAATGGTTGACTGACAACAAAAAAGCTGTGTTCTGGCCTCCGTTGTCAAAAAAGTCAGATATCAATGAGGCAGTAATGAAGTTAAAAGATATTGCCAGTGACTGGCAAAAATATCCCATCACAAAATATATTAAGTCTAATAGTAAGCAGGTTTCCTTTTGTATAATTTTTTATTCTAGTCTTCTAATTTTAAAAATACTTAAATTGATTCAGAAATTTGAAAATAAAATACAAAAATTCGAACTTACGTTACGTTAATTTACTTAAGTAACTAAAGCATTATTTAATATTTTCTGAAATTTATCTTATTACCTTTTTATTAACTTTTTATTCTTGAAACTTTAGAATATAATTAATTATTCAATATTTGAAATTTGTTTGATTTTGAAATAGTACTTACGCAACTTGTGATCCACGGATATTATTTAATCGAAGTTTGTTGCGTGTAGTATACTTCAATAAAACATGTAAATGTTGATTTTTTGCAGATAAAAAAATTTAAAATTAATACGTTTCATAATGATTGTTTTCTTTTCATTGCGCGACTGTATCGAAAAAAAATTTTTAATGTACTTATTATTGATGAATTAGTATTACCATTTCTATTTATAGATAATTATACTGAAGCGGTAACTGAGTCTAAACTGACAAATTTGGGTAACTTAACCGACGCAAGTGACGATGAAAAAGTAAAGAAGTCCAGGTCTTTAAGACATAAAAGAAACTTAGAACGGGATAATATGGAAGAATTGGATCAAATGACGAAAAAATCAAAAACATCCTATGAAATACCTGAAGATTCTGGAAATAATGATTCATCTCCGGAAAGAGATCTAACCAAAACAGCAGCAAATGCTGAAAAAAGTGATGACACTATCTCTGATATCGTTTCACCCCGTAGCAGTCTTAATATAACAGTCGCAAAAAAAAAACATCTGAAGTAACTAAAACAAATCGACAACGTAAGTACACTAAAATTTCAGTTGTTTAGTACATTTCTTTCATTATTACCATTAGCGTTATAAAATTTAATGTTTATTATATTTATACCGTTGCATTCAGTAATTTTTCTATCCCATAATTTTCCGATGAATTTCTATAAAACAAAAGTTATGTAGATATGCCTATTATATTCGTTAGGCTGGTTTAGTAATTTTTGCAAACCTTAACAAAACTTTCATTAAAAAAGTCTAGTAGATCTATTATAAGCAGATAAGCAATGGGGATGGTAGATCTTATAAGTAGATAAGCATCTCTCTCTTTCTGTCAAATGAACAAAGCATTACTCGATTTTTAGTGGCTTGGTGTAATTTCATACCCCTACCTCGTCGCACTTGTCTGTTATTTCTCATGTCTCTCTCTCTCACTCTCTCTCTCTCTCTCTCTCTCATACACATGCACACGCACATGCACACGCACACGACCATGCATACACATACACACACTCTCTTTCTCTCTCTTTCTCTTTCTCTTTCTCTCTCTCCTATGATGCAATATTCGGTATCTACGCAACTTACCTTCTAGAACCTTCTAGAATATTTTAGAGAACTTGTGACGTCATTTGCACCTACATGGCTCGACCAATCGGAGCACTTGACTGTGCAAAAGGCCTAGAGATGGGGGGCTCCAGAAACCCCATTGCTTATCTACTCTTATACTTAATGATATGTAATCTCGGCTATCGTCTTGTTTGTAGTTATAAATGATAGTCATCCATCTAATGAGAACGTTGGGAATGAAGAAGATGCAAAAGGTTCAAATAATATATTGCCAGTAAAAGAACTTTCCGAACAAATTTTCCGAATATGAGTGAGCGTGAAATATTAATATCAATTTATGGTAAAAACACAATTTTTATTTTTGATACAGATTACTGCGTCTCAGCTAAGAATTATTTATGGTGGCTTTAACGATTTCTATTGTATTACGGTTAACAAAAAGTTAACAAAAAGAACGATATCATCTTAAAATTGAACATTAAATGAGTATTTACAAAAAAAATCGTTCAAACCACTATGAAAACTTCTTATCCAAAAACATATATAAAATTCTTTGTCTTTTGTTTGGAAAAATTATTTATAATTGATTTTTACAGGGTTAGTAATTAAATTACTTGAAAAGACCAATGCTAATAGTATTGGAAAGTTAGAATCGAAGGTGGATACTATTCGAGAAAAAAATTTGCAAAATGATGTGGTCTTGTCAGCAGAAGATATAGGAATGATGAATAGGTACTTCCCCACAGATGCTATGGAAGAAAACAAGTTTAAAAAAATCGATGTAATAGAAAGAAAATTATCCGAAAAAGATAAGGTTTTCGCTAAAAAGGTGGTAAATATAATTTAAAAATTTCTTATTATCTTTACTTTTTGATATTTGCAATATTTTGCCTTCGGCTCGGGTGTCAATTTACATGAGTTCTGGATTGCTCAAGTTTTTTCCTCCCTAGGTGCTGCATAATATACTATTTTTAACCTAGCTAGGCATGAAACAGGACTTTTTTCACGCGTGAAATTAAGAGAGGAAATTTCTCATTTCGAGCGTATTTTATGAAAGTAGGGTGAAGTATTCATTTCTACCGTGAAACAAGTAATAAATAAAAAATTAGCGAGAAATATTCATTTCTACTCTAAAACAGGTGAAAAATGACCATTGCAATCCTGTAGCAGATGAGAAATGAAAAATTACTGAGAAATATTCATTTCTACCCAAAAACTTCGAACATCCGCTCTTCTTGCAGTCGCATCGCTAACGATATTTGATTTCTGATATTCTTATAAGATATATATGTGATATTTTTAGGTGGGAACTGCGTTGTGTAGGACTTGAAATGCTCAATTTTCTCTCCGACTCACAGAAGTAATAAAGGACCTGTCATGCCTTTTTTAAAACAAATACGGTCCGTAACTCGAGAAGAAAAGCTATTGCAGACTCGCGTGAGGTGTTTTCAACTCACCCTCACCCTCACTAGAAATAGCTTATTTTCACAATACACAAACGTAAAAATAATACAATTATAATGACAACAAATCTAGCGTTTTTTTATATTCACAGTGCTTTTATTAAATAGTGCTTTTATTGAATGATGTTTCTGATACATATTGCTTTTATTGCAATAACTTATATAAAGTCGCATATGAAGTAGCTTATTAACTAATCTTCTAGGTTCATTTTCTGAAAAATAAAGGGGGAAGTGACTATAAAAAATTGATTCACAACATGATGTCTGCCGTTATGACTGATGAGGTGATGAATGAATTATAAGGTAGCGTTTTTCTATCACGGGACTTGCTACTCTTATTTTAATTCTAACGATCGTCCGTCTCGCCGACTCCGTTGCCCGTTGCTCACTCCCGATAAGGTCAATGCTTAAATTCCTACCTTTGCTGAAGTTCTTGCTGTTGGTCGATTTCTCCTCGCCCGGGACGCTAAGGGAAAAGCAAACAGCGTGCAGGCAAAATAAAAAATAAGCGTGGCAAGGATTATACGAGATGACAATGCATTAATTTTACAACTATATACAGGTGATTTTCCCGAATCTAACGTATCGCGATGCGCAATCGTAGGCCCGGCTACGAATGTCGTGAGGGCGATTCGCGATAAACTCGAAGTAGATGAATCCCCCAAGTCTCGGTGTCCACGGCAAGGCTCCACCAGGTCTCGAACCACAACAGTTATATAATAGCTAATTTACATTCAATTTAATTTGCCGCAAAATAATCCGGCTGATTTACCAATGCGTTTACCCCTAAACTTCTAATTCGCCTTATTTTCAGTTTTCGGAGACGTCCGTTGCAATTCGAATCGCGTATAAGATTCTTATTGCTGGCGTACTGAATGTGGCGTAGTATATCTATATATACTGTTTCTCTCCTACTCTCGCCGTGTGTCTCGCTCGCTTGTCAACCGTGCCGGTGTTGACTGTATTTTGTCCGGCTTGTATAACGTTAAAACCTACAGTATTATTTCGTGAAATAATTTTTTCCGTAATAATATTTCACGATACACTGTCTCGATTTAAGCTACCTAAAACCGAGCAAGCTAGCACTTCCGAACGTTCGAATACGGAGCAGCGGTCACGAAACGTAAACAATAACACTGCCTGCTCCCCCGAATCTCGGTGTCCACGGCAAGGCTCCACCAGGTCTCGAACCACAAACACAATCACACACGTATCCAAATAAAATCTCGGTGATTAAACTTGAGCAATCTCGCGTACCGTACAAGTTTTCTCCGCTCCTCGTGGTAAATCTTTTAAATTCTTAATGGCTTTCGCAAGTTGAACGGCCGTTCTCGAGACGAAGCGGGAAAGTGAGTGCTCTTCGAATTTCGGCCCGGCCGTTGACGCCGCTCGTTGTCAGTGACGGTCATTGCGCGGGCCGATACGACAGACGGACGTTTCGCGACCGTAGGCGTCGCGAGTGAGGAGGTATGACGGTTGTGGCGGGCTTTTCAAACACTCGTCTTCACTCACTCGGCACTGGTGCGTTCCTATGCCGCTGTCCTCCGACCCACTCGGCTTCACGCCTCTGGATACCTGCCTCTGCGTGCTCGTTGACGGTGATGTCTTCTTCTTCGCTCTCCTTCGCTCGCTTCTCTCACTCACACATTCATACTTAGTTTTCCCTAGTTTCGCCTTGCCGTACCCTTTCTCTTCATATACTTTATAAAGTTACTCTCTCATAGAATATAGCTTCATAGGTGGTAAATCTCAGAAGAAATCTTTTTGCAATTTAATGCTGTGCAGCTGCATTTATGGTAAATTGAATTTTTATTACGGTAAAGTAAGGGCGCAAACAAGAAACTCAAATATTTATTTAACGTTAAAGCGTGTAAAAAAGAGCAAAATTTTTATTCCCTTCTTTAATAAGTAGTGATTGAAAGCAGCGAAGAATTTAAAGATTTATTTGATTAGGCTTAATCTATAAAGTCTTTACAACATCCAGCCCTCACTTTTTTAAGGGAGAAAATATATTATAAATATATAACAGTTGCTATATAATTTCAATGATACTAATAATAGCATCAGCTCGAATGTTTTATTTTTTTTCTGTGTAAAAAAATGAATTTTGAGATACTTTTTTATACCCACATGGTAGAGTAGACTAATAGCTGATTTATAGCAATAATGGTTTAGCTCTGAATTAAGGGACAGCCAGACGACTATAGTTGCAACGTTTATGGTTTCACACTTTTTTCGCTCAATTTTCAATATTTTAACATTTTACAAGTTGAGCCGAATTCTGTGAACTACAAAAAGTTGGACTCAACTCGAAAAATGTTGAAATATTTAAAATGGAACGAAAAAGTATGAAACTGTAGTCGTCGCTAATTATGCTCTTTCGGCTTCCTGTTAATGCCAATGTAATACATATTATATACTTGGTATAACACATTTTTTATGTAACAGGAATTAGCCAACTCTATTTTATTGGAATCGTATTCACTTGACGAGACTCTAAGCTATTTTTAATTATGTTTAGAAGCCTGCAGATTATCATTTCAAAATGTAGATGAGAATGACATGAAAACTGTCATGTCAGGATGGCTAGATAATTCAAATACAAGGTTCAAAAGACAGTCGAGGTGAGTACTTTATTAGCATTATTTACAACAGACTTTTGTTGTTCTTTCTTCATATAAATTGTTTTTTTTTTCAGTGGACAAGCCAAAGCAACAAAGGTGTTTAAACCTATTTCATTGGTTGCTGATTTTTCTGATTCGGAATAACTGAAATATTTTATAAATTATTCTATTTATTTTTTTATCGGTTAAACCTGATATCTTAGTTTTTAAGCTAATACAAAAAACTTATTTTTTTACGTATATTTATTGTAACCTACAAATTGCTAGGTAGAGATGAAGGTGGACTGAAGTGCCATCATTTTAGACTAAGTTATTTGATGTAACTTCAAAATGTATGATTTAAAAACATATCTTATTTAAATGTTTTCAATAAAAGCAGAATGCAAATATTTATATAGATGTGTAACTAAACTGCTGTATCCTTATTTGAAAACTTTCTGTAAGATTTCTACGAATCTACTGAAGCTTCTACTGAAAGATTCCATCTTCCTTTATAAAGCTTTCAATTATTATCTTTTTGAAAACTTTAAAAAAAACTTTCCTGAAAGGTTTTCGGATAGGTGACGACTATCTTTTAAGGAATCTTCATGTGAGTATTTGACCCAGACATATTGAACTTTCACGGACATTTCGAAAAAGCTTCCTAAAGGTTTTCTTGAAGGTCGCGACATTCTTTCCAGAAAGATTGCTGAAAGATTCACTTTTCTTTCATATAACCTTTAATTATCTTTCTGAAAACTTTAAAGAAACATTCCTGGAAGGTTCGCTGATAGGTCACTGCTATCTTTCAAGGAATCTTCATATGAGTAATTTGTTCCAGATATTTTGAACTTCCACGAAGGTTCCGTGAAAGCTTCCTAAAAGTTTTTCTTGAAGATTGCTACATTCTTTCAAGAAAGCTTTCTGAAAGATTCCCTTTTCCTTCATAAAACTTTCAAGTATCTTTCTGAAAACTTTAAAGAAACATTCCTGGAAGGTTCCATGATAGGTCACTGCTACCTTTCAAGAAATCTTCATATGAGTAATTTGTCCCAGACATTTTGAGCTTCCGCGAAGATTCCGCGAAAGCTTCTTAAAAGTTTTTCTTGAAGGTTGCTATATTATTTCAAGAAAGCTTGCTTAAAGATTTCCTTTTCCTTCATAAAACTTTCAAGTATCTTTCTCTAATCTTTAACGAAACATTCCTGGAAGGTTCCCTGATAGGTCACTGCTATCTTTCAAGGAATCTTCATATGAGTAATTTGTCCCAGACATTCTGAACTTCCGCGGAGTTTTCATGACAGCTTCCTGAAAGGCTGCGAAACTTTCATGCAAGCTTGCAGAAATCTTTCAGCAATCTTTTGTGCTATGTGGGTATATTAAACAAATAACGCATATTCTTAAGTAATAAAAGTACAGATCATTATTAGTACGTTAGATGGTCGCGTGCGAAAAATCGACAGATTACATCGAACATCTGCCGCGCCCATGAGAGCAAGACAAAGAGAGCTAGAGGGCTTAAATTAATTACAATTAACCCCTTCCATGAGAGACTTGCGATTATGCACGCAGCTATCATAGACCTCGCCGAGAGTGTGCTGGCAGAGAAAACGTCGATTGAGTCCAGCCGAACGTCCTGTCAGCGTGCAAAGGAGAGCCCACACACTCTCGGATCTCTTTTAAACCTCGAGGCACTATCACTAAAAATTAGCATTTCTGACAGGCAGTGTACTGCGTAGACCTCCACAGACACTCGAATTGGAAACACAATTCGTCGCTACAATTCGATGGGACGAGGAGACGAGGCTTCTCCAGGGAAACTAGTGTGAGTTGCGATAGCCAGAACGACGACGGGCTGCGAAACGCGTCGAGAGCAAACGAGTTGATTAGTGGATTTTGCACAACTCGTCACAAAGTGTAACAAAAAGAAATGAATAATCGAGAGTTATGAAACGTCACACTCTCGATATTGTTATTAATCAACATATCCAACCTTTTTATAAAGAATTATTGGCGTACATAAATATTTAATTTACCTCCTCGTACGTCAGATTTTAAAGCTTTAGATTTTTGCGTTTATCTACTAAGCTTTTCTTTTCGATGAGCTGCATACGCTGGGCCAGTATAAGTAACAGATACAAAAATGAGAATCGAGACACGCTTAACGCCTAAGCGTTTTATTAAAATAAGCTCAATATTCTAATAGAGTAAGTATAACTAGAAGTATTCTCTACCTTACTCAATATTTTTGGAAAAAGTATTTAAATAAGAATACGTAATATGAAATTTATTTCTCTTTTCATCGGAACTTTGAATCTGTGATTACCTTCTTAGCATACCTTTTTTTTCAAAACTAGATCGAAATTTGTAAATGCTTATTAAGTGCATTTTCTACTAATACCAGAATTTCTAAACGAGCTACCTACATACGTTATAGGTCAATTTAACGGATAAAATCTGTGAATCGAGAGCGATAAAACTTGATTATTAAGGACAATAAGAGAACTCCTATCATAGATTTTTAATCTTAGCAGTACAGAGATACGTTATTTTCTAAACGAATACATAATAAGCCGGACTGGCAATCTCTGATAGGGTATAGCAATGATATGCCATATTCTCTAAATTTATTCATTAATTACTCGATATTTTAATATAAAAAATATTTAAATCCTTTTAAAATAGGATTAATCCCCTTGAATTCCAGCTTTGATATGTATACTGAAAAAATTGCAGGCAAGCAGCTATCCTGCAATCTACATCTACTGCACCAAATGGGGAAGATCTTTTATCCTTGGCTGTGAGTAGACTGCTAGTCCGATATAGGTGCGTTACTGTCTTTTTTGAGCGAGCGTGCTTCTGCTCCAAAAGCACAAATCCATGCATACACGGCAGCCTTAGTACTTCAAAAAACAGTGGCTATAGCTTATGAGCAAGTACGTGACCAGGCAAACTTGTAGTGATGTAGTATGTTTAGATCTGTGTTTAACTTCTAAGCGAATATTTATTAAACTGAGCTTCATACTCTGGAATAGTGCAACGAGAAGGAACTGAGAATCGAGAGCGACGAAATGCTCTACTTTAGAAATGTGTTCGTTCTTTTAGTCAAATGGTTGATCCAAAAAATTGAAGTTTGTTAAAAAAGATATTTCTGTAGTAAAAATGTATTTTTTTTCCTCTCTAAGCGCATTTCCTTAAAAAACAAGCTGCATTCTTAAACAGAGTGAGTATGTAATAGTATGAGACTGCGAATCTAGTGCGATGTAACGTCCCGTTTGCCTTTTTAATTCCATTCGAATAATTATTTGCCACCATATATATATATATAGATGTATCTAATACGTTTCTCTCTATAGGTAACATGTCTAATAATAGATAATTTTATGTATCGATCTGTATCGAACCTCATCGGTAGTTAAGGTAGAATTCGGCCACGATCCCTACATTACCGAACGTAAAAGAGAATTTGAATCGCTAGCTATAAAGAAATATTCCTTTTTTTTTATTAACTTAATTAATACCACTTGAACTGACAGTTCGGACAGCCGAAAAATAAATATAGATTTCAAATACCATTTAGGAACACTATATGCAATATAAAAATATACTTCAGGTAAGGCAATTATGATAGTTATATAATTACGGTAAACCCAACCTAATTGCCCACCTACAGACAAATCGTTATATAACGCATCTCCAATTTAGTCGCCGAATACCTACACTTAATTGTCTCAACATATATTGCAATGTTAAATGCATTTTCATTCAATTCTAAATATCACTAAATGGTATCTATAGCATAGCCAAAAGATCCGGTGGAAAATCCAAGTGACGCCTCAACACCACTGGAGAGCGCACATCTGGGAGCCATAAAAATCAGAGATAACGAAGTACAAACAACCGAATGTAGGGGAGACGCAGTTTTAAGATCCTTTTTCTTTTACATGGGAAAATATTATTTTCTAAATTTCTATTTTTCTCTAATAATTATTATCAAATATAAAAAATAATTATATATTTCATCTACACTTTTTAAACGGAATTTTTAGACATACAACAATGTAACATTCTTTCTATTTATTAACTTACGAGTAAAATAATATTTTCCTGTAATATAATATTATATTATAAATAACATATAAAATAAGATTTATTTCGTCATGAAGATACGCGCCAGAGTTAAATAATTATACAACGCTGTTCTCAAAATTAATAATAGCAAGGATTAATGAAATAATTACATTATTTATATAATCACATGTAAACAATTTACAATTATTAGTTTATTGAATCATATTCTAGGAAATATTTCCACATTCTATATTACTTGTAAAATTCGAGAACATCGATATTTTTAATGGCAAACAATATATATATAATATCAATAATTTAGTTAATCCTTGTTAAATATTAATGATTATATTAATATATTATTATAATAATAAGTACAACAATCATAGTTATAATTTCATGTAAGACTGGTTAAGATTTGATAAGAACAAATTAGTAGATTAAACATTTTAACTACAACTATCGTTTATTACCAATTAATTATTAATTATTAAGACGACTAATATCATTTATCAATTTGTAAATAAAGACAAATACGACAATTGAAGAACAATTTGTAAAACCCAAAAGAAAATCATTGTAAGGGAAAAGAAGGCATGAGAGTGGGGGAAACTGCATTTGAACACACTAGAGTAACAAGGACGGAAGAAAGTTTCTCTCTCCCACAATCTCATGCTCTCTCTGTCTAGTGCATCCATTGCATGCAGGGTGTTTTGGGTATATAAAGGCCCTGCACCATCATGTATCGAAGCCATTCCTGCCTAGACTTTGCTCGAAGCAGGACATTGGTATTCGCCCCCTTCTGAAAAATAATAACGCTAAATTTCAAAAGTAAGTAAAATAAATTCTTTGAATATAACAATCACCCTTCAACCTTACACTCTTGAGAGACACGGTAGCTATCTTGGAATAGTCAGTGTACTCGTTTTACGAGCCTCTGTGAGTAATTCAATTTAAAATTATTTAACAATTAATGCAATTTGCAATAACAATATCATTTTGATATTTTGGATTTTTATAAATTAATTATATTGATCCATACACTCAACGGAGGACACTGAAGCTATCATAGGGATAGTCAGAACACTTATTTGTAAGCCTCTATGAGTTGGACAACTTAACAATCAACAATTTGTAACTAAGATCTTACACTCTTGAGAGACACGGTAGCTATCTTGGAATAGTCAGTGTACTCGTTTTACGAGCCTCTGTGAGTAGATCAATTTAAAATTGTTTAACAATTAATACAATTTTGTAATAACGATATTATTTCGATATCTTGGATTTTTATAAATTACCTATTTTAATCCGTACACTCAACGGAGGGGCGCTGAAGCTATCATTGAGATAGTCAGAGCACTTATTTGTAAGCCTCTATGAGTTGGAAAGGTTAACGAATTAAATAATTTATATGAAATAAATCCTTACACTTAACGAGGGGCACTGGAGCTATCATAGCGATAGTCAGAGCACTCAATCTTTGAGCTTCTGCGTGTAGGATTTAAAAACTAATATTGGAACGGTCAATAATCAATAAATATTATTATAATTTCACCACACATCTATATCTCGCCGAGGGGCGCTGAAGCTATCATTGAGGTAGTCAGAGCACTCGTTTAACGAGCTTCTACGAGTAAGGATTGGTGAAATTAATTCACGTTTACTAAGGACAGGTGGGCTAACTAAGATTACCTGAGCAAATTAGTATACCTACATCTCAAGCGCCAGCAGTCGCAACCCCTGTCCAATCCTTCCATTATTTAATTCACGTATAATAAATTAAAACAAACAATATATATAAAAACCGATTTAATCTTAATAAACGCTACTTCGCGAAATAACAGTGCTCTTACCCGTTACTCGGCTGCCCTAGCTTGGAAAGCCTGGAGTACAACGAATTATTAAACAATTCATAAACGAGGTGTGTGACAGGACGTCACAGCGATAAACACTATAATCTGCTTATTAATTTTTATTGTACACAAGCTGTTATCAAAGACAATTTGAATTCTTTAAAACAGAAATTGGTTTCCTCGTATTCCAGATTTCAGAACTCCAAATTTGTGATTAGCTTCTTAACTATTCTCGAGACTTCAAGGATCTAAATTTGTGCGTCTAAGTGAAAATTTTTTTAAACGAGGTACTAGTCCTCTGAACAAAAAGGAAGTTAGAATCAAGAGCAATTAATCGCCATAATTTCAATATGCTTTAGTTACTTTACTCTATTTTTGATTCATAATTTCTGAAATACATTAAAAATGAAATTTGCCCCTCGCATTTTCAAAATATTGTCGATTTTCAAGTAAGAGTTTAACTTCTTAGCGATATTTTTGCAAACGAGCTACATAAGTATTCAGGAGCTAGAGTAATAAAAATCTTTTAATTTTAAATTTCAGAGACTTCTTCTCGATCTGTGAGAATCGAGAAGAATAAAATATTACGTACTCGAGACTTTTCCTTTATTTTATAACGACTTTTCGATACAAAAATACTAAAAATGATTTAAAAGTTAAATTTCTCTTCTTAAAAAATAAAAGTACTCACTAGAAATCGTAATTTATTAAAAGACTCACTTATCATTCATTTTGTGTATCGCCATTTTGACACATTTGAAATTACTTTTAACGCATTTCATGTGTGTTATAAGTTACAGGCCGTAGTCATGGGCGTTAAAAATAATTTAACGAAATAAATATGTAAGAATGTACAGCAAGTGTGTGAACATGACGCGATAGATAAACCTGTATTTTTTAATACATTTGTAAATAACAGAGATACGCTTAGTACCTAAACGATTATCGTTTTTAAATAAGTTTCATACTTAACCAAAGTAGTGCAACTAGATGTACTTGAAGTTCCTAATGCTAAATTCTAGAGAAAATTACCGGCAAAACCCATAAATAAACGCTTAAACAACAATTGAAAAACACGCAGAAAATTTACTATTTTATGTGTATAGGGATTACCAGCTACTACCGAATTCCGTGCGAAATGAGCAGTTTTACGAGACTAACAGTAATTTTACACACTTTTAAATAGACTTATTACAGTTTGATCTCTTCGTCCTGACCTCCTCTACAAGATAGAAACGTCTCAACATCCGGAATTGATATGAACCGATGGCGCAGCTGCAGATACGGTGCCTTAGCTACGGAATCGCATTCAAAATTGTGCATTTTGCAGTTAGGGCACCGTTTCTGCAGCTGCACCATCGCTTAATATTAATTCAGGAAGTCCAGACTTGTAGAGGAGATCGAGACTAAGCTATAATAAGCCCAATTAAAAGTATGCAAAATTACTGTTTTGTCCGAAAAACTATGAAAATTGTGTATTTCTCGTTTAGATTCCATAGCTACGACACCGATTCTGCAGCTGCACTAACAGTTAATATCAATTCAGGAAGTCCAGCCTCTTCTATCTTGTAGAGGATATCAAGACGAACAAAATAAGAGGAGGTCAATACGAACCAATCAAGCATAGCAGCTTCTGTGCGCATTCTTGGCACCGAGAGTTCTTGTGCATCACCCCTGCTAGTGCACCTAGAGAGAAAGAGAGAGAGAGAGTATGTAATAGGTATCAAAATTCCCCTCTTTACAGACGAATCATAGATAATTTGTGTAAATTGATTTATTTTAGATCATCCTAATTCCTTAGAATGACGTAAATTTTTTCTTTGCATCTTTTGACGGCGCAAGTTTTCAAAAAATTTCGTATTTTATTCTAAAAATAAGCTATAACTTTTTTTCAATCGCCATTTAGATCAATTCTTGTGATGGCGATTGAAAGATGAATCGTTGAACAATAGGAAATACTGTATTTAGAATTTTTTCTAGGACTTTACATGGAAGCTTACAGTCCCGAAAATTGAAAGAAAAAATACTGATCCCAGAGTTGAAGGGTTAAATAAGCTTATTGTAAATAATCTTACTGATTGTACATAAAGTAACCTAATTATTTGATCTCTGAGATTGCGGGTTCCAATCAGTCACACTTTTAAGATATTCCAAGTATTTTAACACACTTTTAAAATTTTATAATTATTTTCGAAAACCCATATCAGCAGATATAAAAATAAATAACTCTTTAAATAAAATTGTTTTAATGTAACACTCTTTAATCCTTCAGTTCTGAAACTTCCTATTTTTAGGGAGGAGTATAGAATTTAATTGTTTAATCTAACTTCTGTATGTCCATAATGTATGAAAATGCACAGCATCACAGGTGCATCGTAGGTAATTATGAAAATGAAATGATTCTAAATCATCTTATGTATTTGATTGTTCCAACTCTCATGAGCCGATTTAAGCTCCATGTTCTGTTCAAAATGAGACACTTTAAAATTTTAAATTCATTCGCAAAGGATAAAATATTTCTCAGTCTTACAAGCTAGTTCAGCTAATATGTACATTTGATTTACGAAAATAGAGTCTTTTCCTCACCATTACAATCATTGTCAAAAACTTTAGTAAGCTTTAATATTTAATAGTATGTAAGTTTGTTTTTTAAATACAATTAAGTTAACAATGAGCTCTGATCCCTTTACCCATCAAAGATCTCAAATTGAAAAGTTAGAATTTAAATTTAGATAAATACAAGATTTACTTAACTTTTATTTGAGTAATAATTGAAGAATCTATGAATGCATAATGATTTGATAATCCTAATTGATTGTTCTATCTCTCGCAGAAAGTAGCTTCGCACGTGTATAATAGCCGAATATTAAAAATTAAATTATTATCGATAATCTTATGAGGTCAAAAAAGACGCATGCTTTCAATTGAGCTTCTTAAAAGATGTGTCATAAAACGTGGTTCGATACATGAGTGAGAAACAGATTCCACCCTTGCGTGAACGTTTGCACACGAGCAAGTTAGATCACTTTATCGTACTAGTATCGAAATTTACCATTAATCACGTTTTGATATTAAAATATTTTCGACAACATTCAAAAAGGTATAGAAATTCTCAGCTGCACGTGGCTCTCTTAGTTTTAAATTTAGTTACTGAAATAAGTCAATTTTAAATTTTATCGAAAAGATATAACTATCCTACAAATTAAACCTTTAAATTATCTTATTCGACAAGGGTTATCCTCAGGATTACATTTTTATCCAATACATTTTTTGAATGAAGTATTTTCAGAAACATAGGCATGAAAATTTCACGCTATTACATGCGATTAGCAGATAACACAGGTCAACAAAATTTTTACCTAGAAACCAGACTATAGTTTTCCAAAGGTTTTGATGTGCTGACTCCAAATCTGGACTCAAAATTGCTCTATCACGTCAGGATTTTGAGATATCCTAACCTAGTAGTGTGAAAACACCGTTTTTGCCCATTTTCGAGGTTATACATATAAGCACGACTCGTTTCTTTTTCACAAAAAAGTACATCTGGCATCTTAACCCATTAACAACGGAGAACGCAGATTTTAACATAGATCTTTGAGCTCCAAACTTTATAAGAAAAACCAAGTAATTTTTTATCAGAATAGCATATCCAACTATTTTTGGGCATGCTCATTGGATTTCCGGGGTCGATTTTGCATTTCGGAAGCCCTGAAAAAAATATGGCGGATTCAAAGAAAAAAATGCGAAAAAACGGAAATTTTTTTTTAAAATTTTTTTTTGAGATGAAAGATTATTGGGATTGAATTCAAAATGCGATCAATCGTGATCATGATTGTTAAAGTTTATCATACCTCAAATCACTATAACCTCTAAGAAATGGCCGAAATGACATAAAATTTTGTGCAATCCGGGGTTTTCGTGTATATCTTATAACAAATCGAATATTCATGCGGTTTTCTCCATAAAAATATTATTTGACGTTACATTCAATATTAACGTATACTCCTGGTCTATTTTTACATGTCTGGTTCAAAATGGCGGCCAATACGGAGGTCAATATGGACAAATTATGACTTTTTTCGCAATTTTCGTTTTGAAGGGTGCTGAATATGTTCGTCACCGTTGATTCTGAAGATGGTGACAGCTTTGAAAAATTCAAGATGGCGAATCCAATATGGCAGATATAAAGAAAAATCTTCGCGATTTTCAAATGCAAATAAAATTATTTATTATCTATTTAAAATTTCTAATTGAAAATACTATTATAGTAATTTTTACGCGAGGTGCCGTCTTATCGAGAAATAATTTTAGGTTAACTCGGTATCTATTGAATGATTGATTTTTATATGATATATAGTAATATCTTCGTGATGCATATTTGTGATTAGTATTGGGAAAATTTAGATATAGTTCGATTTACATATATGAGGCGTTTCACGTCAACTCTCCAAGCGGCGCGGCGCGGGAGCGCTTAATCGTGCTGTTTTCAGCTTATGTTTAAAGGGCTAAAATGCACCTAGAAATTATCATAACAAAGTCATTTCGATGTATGTTTTCCTCAGCTTTCCGATGGTCTTATCAGATTTGTAAAATTTGCTTAATTTGACCTTGAAAAAATATGAAATGTGCTATATCTAAAAAATGCATTTTTAATATTTTTTTGACCTGCTAGATCGAAAGAGGAGGAAATTTTACGTCGATATAGCTATTTTCAGGAAAGGGGTTATTTGCTTTTACGACATATCATTCAACAAACACAAGGCGCTCGACCAGTCGCGGCGCGCCGGGCGTGCTACTGCTGCAGACCTTAAGTCTTAGCTGCTTGACTAACCATCATTACAATTTATACTCCTAAGCTTTTAAAGCTTATGCAAGTCTTTTTAACAATTTTTGACTTTTTTAATTTAGGAAATAAATCGTACTTGGATGACAAAGATGTTTTTTTAAGTTTCATAGTCTTACGATCTATTGGAATAAAAGCGTGATATTTTAAGGACCTGGGATGAACTTGGCCTTATCGATTCGAACTTTAAATTTCTTTGAATTTTTTTCATAAGCTTCTTTACTACTAAAGAAAATTTTCGTTTCTTTGCAATACTTTTGTGCCCAATTATATAGATCGTAAGCTGTAAGTATTTTGTTAGTTCCTGTAAGCTGCAAGCTAGCTCTACGGGCTTCTCTTTTCAAATTTACACCTATACCATCGCATCCACTTTTGCCGTGTGCAGTGGCAAAAAAATGCCATTCAGCTTTAATTTGAAAATTTTTCATGAAAAAGAAGATTGTGAAAATTACTCTTATTTTTAAAATGTTGTGCTCCTCCTTTAGTCACATAATAAATTTTTTTAAGTTTATGATGACTTTTAAGATAATTTATAATGATTTTCTGATATTCATATACCGAAATAGTATCATGATTAAGATTATCTGAAATAATAGCTATGCTTTTGTGTTTAAGTTCATCCTTTATTTTATAATACACCGTAACTGTAAATATAGTTGCTTGATTATTATTCCAATGAAATGATTGAGTTGCATTTTGAATAACACAAGCGTAATTTTCGGCAAAATCAAAACAAATTACTACCTCTCCCTCTTCAAGATTTTCTTTCAAATTTTTAACAAAAACCGCTTGTTGTTTAGCAAAAAAATCGTGAGTTTTTAATTTTA
>UELU01147298.1:3433-16842 GCA_900490025.1 Megastigmus dorsalis
ACGGTAAAAGGGACTAAATAATATTATATAGTGATAATATATAATTCACTTACCTTAATAGGACCAATACGATCAGTAACCAGAATTCGGCGACCCTTGACATCCTGTCAGGTAATTGGTCCTTGGACTGAATGGTCTTCCTTCAGTGAATAATTACCGCGATACGCGAACGCGAATTCTAACCTTGGCGCTCACTGGCGATTACCCCACACTTAGCACCAAATTTCTTATGTTACGTCCGGAAGGTACTTAAAATAATCGAATATTAACATTATAATATAGTGGTTCGGGTATCGTCTCAATTGGATAACTTTAGTATCCAATTGTTTAGCGTGAGGTTGGGTTAGAATTTATAATTCAGAGACTCTTATACAGTTTAAACGTTGATCGTTTATTAAAGTTTATATCCGAGAGAGATCGCGTTTACTTTACGTGTCTGTCTACTCGAGGGACTCTGACTATGATCGGCTCAATCGGCTCGATTTGTCTCTAATTGAAACTCAAAAATGGACTGACTAATGTGTCTCTCTGGATCACGCAGGGTACCTCGGTTCCTGCCGAAAACCCAGAGAGTTGGTAAAGATAAGTGTGTCAGGAATCCGTCGAGTAATGGCAGATCAGCGTGAAGCAATCAGCTGCGCTTAGTAGCTGAGCTGAACGCCTGACGCGCGAAAAATATGGTATTTAGGTGTGTGTGGACGACCTTTGAAGAATGCGATCTCTGTGCTTTTGCGTATAGCCAAAGTTAAAGAGATGTTATGACAGAGGTCGGTATGTCGAATGAAATGTTGAAATGGATATACGTTTCGGGATATTACCAACTCATTTTCATTTTAAAAATGAATCGTTTAACTGAAAGAGAGCATATTTGTCTTTTGAGGATGAAGGGATGGGGCGATCAAGAAATATCGTATACTGATATTCTTTATTGTTATGCCACCTTAAATCTTTTTTTATTTTAAAGTTTGAGTAAGAATAAGTATATCTTATAAGTTTTAGGTGCGCAGCATTATCCTGAAAGATTTTATACGACAATTTTCGAGAATTTTACTTGAAAAATCGATATTTCGCAATATCTTTTTTTAAACAATTCTTTTGTTTATTGTTATGCCACCTCAAATCTTTTTTTATTTCAAAGTATGTACATGAGCCAATATATGTTATAAGTTTTAAGTGCGGGGCATCATCATGAATGACTTTATACCAGAGTGTTCGATAATTTCTGTCAAAAAATCGATATTTCGCGATATATTTTTTTTAAACAATTGTTTTGTTTCTTATTATGCCACTTCAAATATTTTTTTATTCAAAAGTATGTTCAACAGCAAGTATATCTTATAAGGTTTAGGTGCGCAGCATTATTCTGAATGATTTTATACGACCATTTTCGAGCATTTCTGTCGAAAAGTCGATATTTCGCGATATCTTTTTTTAAACAATTCTTTTGTTTATTGTTATGCCACCTCAAATCTTTTTTTATTCAAAAGCATGTTCAACAGCAAGTATACGTGACAAGTTTTAAGCGCGTAGCATCATCCTGAATGATTTTATCAGACCTTTTTCGAGCATTTCATTTGAAAAATCATGATTTCTCGATACGTTTTGTTTAAACAATTCATGGATTTATTATTATACCACCCTAAATCTTTTGTTCTTTTAAAGTATATGTAACGACAATTATATGTTGTAAGTTTCAAGGGCGTAGCATTATCCTGAATTATTTGATCAGACCTTTTTCGAGCATTTCACTAGAAAAATCGGGATTTCTCGATACGTTTTGTTTAAACAATTCATTAATTTATTGTTATGCTACCTCAAATCTTTATTTACTTAAAAATATAGGTATCAATAAGAACACGCATTGAGTTTCAAGTGCGCAGCATCATTCTGAATGAACTTATACATGTACTTGAGATTTTTTTTACGAAATACGATTTCGGGATTGAAATTATTTAAACAATATTGAACTTAAATGTACTAGGTTTGCTATTTTATTCTTGATCATGATCCAGTTTATCGACCAGAACATGATTCTTGAACTAATTATTCAATTTTTACATAAAACTATTTTTTAATGCCCGGGGCCCCCATGCAACCCCCATTCGTCCCTGGCTGGCCGCTAGTTTCGGCCGCTAGCTTCAGCTTCATGAAAACCACACTCAAAATCCGCAAAAGTTGAAGGTGTGGTCAGGTATTGTAGGAGACACAATAATTGGTCCCTTTTTTATTGAAGGATGATTTCATAAACACGTGGTTTCAGCAAGATGGTGCTTCTCCACATTATGGAGTTCATGTCAGGCGATTCCTAGACGAGACGTTTCAATAGAAGTTCAATAGAGTGGGCACCAAGATCTCCTGACCTTACACCTTTAGATTTTTTTCTGTGGGGCTATTTAAAAGAACGCGTTTATAAAACCAATCCTCAAAATCTTGATGAATTAAGACGTAGGATTATGAGAGGCAAGGGGAACTCACTCTAAAGAGTCACCCCAAAGGGAACGGATACCTTCTACGTCCACGCTGTTGTTCCAGGGTAGCGCCAAATGAAGGATTCCAGTGTTAATAATGGACGTGTGTTATTGAAAAACCAATTTTGATCTTGATATGACCTTGAAAAAAGTTTCAAGGTCAAATCCAAGGTCACCACCAAACTCCTCGTTGAAAGTATATAAGGTTTGACCTTGGTTATTTTATTTTTTACCAAGCCTTGACAGAAACCTAGGGGTTTTCATACTTTTTCCCCACCCTGTATATTGTAATTACTAACACGCTTAAAGTACACAGAGGAAATTCGGCCTAGAATTCTAATCGTTTGTCTCGTAATAAAAATTATTTCTTTTTCTTTTTTTAGACAAAAAGTAAAATGATTTGTGAGGTTCACGCAATAACTACGCAGCTGTGCTACAATATGTAGACAGCTGTAAAGCACTCCGAAGCGTACTTTAATGCCGGTCTCTCTGTTAGGGTTAGCAGCGTAGACAGCCGTTAGTTATGATAAAGATATCCAGTGGAGAATATCGAATGCGCATTAATTTTAGTGCAAAAAATGTCGACTCTCGAGCGGCGTTTCCTCCCCGAATGACGCGTGCGCAATGCCAAGCTGCGAGCCGAGACTAATCTCCTATCCCTTGTGTCTTTTCTGTCCTTTTCTTATAGTAGAATCAACGATGGAACGAGACGTCACTCGGGCGTGAATCGCCCAGCTGCTCGAGGCCCGCGTCGAGGAGATGCCCCCTCAACTCGAGGTGGAGGACGCAAAGTCACTAACGGGCAGCGGCAACTCGTGATGCGAGATGCCGTCGGGCGTAGTCGATACGCCCCGGGGTAAGTAGTCGCCGAGTACGACGTACATCTCCAAGGAGAGAGTACGTCGAGTTATCCCAACAGAAACTCCGTTACAAGTCATATAAATAAAATACATATTTTTTTTATTTAATCCAGTGTATGTTCTATTTAAATGTCAAATAAAAAATACTTTATTTTACAATTATTATTTAGCTTAATCATTATTGCATTACTAATCCTAAACAACTTAATAATTTAATTATTGAAAGACCAAAACCATACCGCATTTTTACCTAAACTATACCTAAGTTTTTATCTAATTGAAAGCATCAATAATATAAAATAACGAACATATAACCTAAACTGATTGAATAACTATAATTGTAAATAAACATTATACAATTTATTAAATTTTGTAACTGGATATATGAACAATAAATAAACAATTAACAAACAGAACCAAAAAACATTTATTAATTGTTTGATATAAAAATTTATTAATTTTTGTAAAAGATTTTTAACTATTCTATATCTAGTTCATGTTTTTCATTGTTGTAAAGATTTTAACTTAATATGCTGATTTGTCGACTTTTAAAAAGAAAGGACTTCAGATAGTAAGCATTTGGATAAAAGTAGCTTTAAAAATTAATATTTTGTTTTTTAAAGTTCTTTAGTTATCGCGTACGATGCCGAGTTTCTGCCTCGTGTAGAGAGGCTCCTTTGAAGACTCGGGGTATCGTAACAATTGCATGTTAGGGAGAAAAAGTAACTATGTCAAGTCCGACTGTCTATTCCTATATTACGATAACAAATTGAACTCTGACCAAAAAGTGTTATGTAGGTTTTTGTCTCGATTTTTCCCCTAGAATCGATTCCCGCAGTAGGTTTTTGAAAATTATTTTTTTTTGTAATTTGTTTAAATAATTTTTTATAAACAATTACAAATGATTAAAGAAAAAATACGTATATTTTATGTTTCACTTATGCAAAGGATGGCACAGTTAGTTTGTTGCTATCTCAGCCAGTTTTTGCATGGGCTTTAATGGGTTAAAAAACTTACACTAGTTCGGGATGGTTAATGGAAATATAGGCTGATTCGACCGCGTGGCGCCGGTAGCTGCTTGTAGAAAAACTCTAATCACAGGGAGCTCCGTTTTAGGCCGCGGCTAGAGCGGAAGAAAGCAAGCCTCGGGCATGCAGCTCCTTTGCATGCCGTGAGGCTCGCGTATCGATAAGCGAGGGAGGGGATAAGGTACGTGACTTTCCGACTATGGAACAATCGGTAATTAATAAGCCTGATGAAAATCATATTATTTCAACAGAACAAGTATTATGATCGGTAATCGACAATATATAATCAATTAAATATTGAACAGAAGATAATTGTAGATGATATTTTAAGAGCCTAAGTGAACTTCCTTCTATAAGGAATGACAAGAGGGATTTCGAAAAACATTTGTTTACACAACTATGTATAACTCATTACTTACAAAAGATATTAAAGTATGTTCAACGGCATTTATTCGTGCTTTACTTCCAAATGGAAAGACGGTTCATAAAACATTTGGTTTACCGGTACCTATGTTTCATGATTCTTTATCAAATATCACGGTACAATCAAAAGAATGTCAATTATTTAAAGAAACTAAGGTTTTTATTTGGAATGAAGCACCCATGGTTCCAAGGTACGCATTAGTAATCGTAGACAGAACTTTAAAATATATTATGAATAATGGCTTACCATTTGGAGATAAAATAATGATTTTAGAGGGAGATATTAGACAACTTCTTCCAATTAAGATTCTTGGAACCTGTACCGAAATATTAAATCTCTCTATCAAATACATTATTTTATGGAAAAATTTTTCTAAATGCAAATTAACAACAAATATTAGAATTCTTTCACAAGGAGTTGAATTTGCAAACTTTTTATTAGATATAGGTGATAGAACTTTAAATAACAATGATGATAACATTGAACTGCCTGTACAATGTATTCTTCATCCAAATACGTGTGTTGTAGATAATGTTTTTAGTAAATTGATTAAAAAAACCAGCTTGATGAAATGAATAAGAGTGCGATTTTAGCAGCTAGAAATGCTGACGTTGATATTAATGCTTAAATGACAGATTTACTCGATAAGGAAACTGAACAAATATATACTGCAATCGATAGCACTGAAAATTGTAACAATAGCGAGTTGTATGGTCTTCTACCTTCAAATTTTTTTTATTCTTTAAATCCACCAAGTCTGCCTCCACATACATTGCGTTTAAGGAAAAATGGTATTTTGATGTTAAATAGAAATATAAGCATTAATAAGGGTTTGCGCAATGGAACAAGACTGAAAATTCTTGATTTTTCAAATCATTTTAATGTAAAATTTTAACAGGAGACAATTGTGATAATATTGTATTTTTAAATCGTATTACTCTTTATTGTGAAAATGATTATACATTTACTTTTAAAAGAAGACAGTTTCCTATTAAATTAGTGTTTGCAATAATGAATTTGAAAAGATGTATTTAATCATGGAGAGCTGTATATTGCTATATTTAGAGTTAAATCGTGGGATTCATTAAAAATTTATCTTGGAAACCAGAGAAAAAATAATTAAACACTGTTACATAAAACTCTCCGGAAATTTTTTAATTTTTTGAAATATAATTATTATTGAAAGAACAGTATTAAAGTTATCATTCCTTTACCTTAGTAATTGAAATCTGGAGGGGGGGGGGGGGCAACGCTTGAAAAAAGAGAGGGTGAGCGGAGCAACAGGCGTCCTTCTATCGACGGCTAGTGCAAGCGCAACCGGTACCCTTGTTTTTACTTATAAACATTGCGGGTTGCCTGAAACGGAAATGCGAGTAAAAGTTAAAAGGGAGAAAAACGGCTCCTCTCAATTTTTGAGGTTATGGCTCGAGCCACTCACGCCTGCATTTTTCGCCAAAAACTGACCAAGGTTGTCTACATTTTATTTCATTTCGCTGCGACTTTCACCGCTCTGATTGGGGCCTGCGCAGTTTCACCCAGGTTCATGCCTCGGAGCCTCTTCACCCTCCTTGCATGATCGGCTGTTCTGTCTTCGAACTATACTTTGCGGCTATTAGATGGCTCTATACACATCCTGTTGTGAAGGCCCCTGCTAGATGGCGAGGGCCGAATCTGTAACATGCGTGGGACTGGGCACGAAAACTGTTACATATAGGACTGCGCCTTCAAGTAGCTTTATGCCAGGAAACACTATACATTTCCAGCATTTTTGTGTAATTAGCCTTGCAATGTGTTTAGCTTAAATATACACTTCTTTCATAGCACATATTTCTATAGTTCCAAAGATGACACTCTCGACGGCATAAGTAGAAAGCAGCCTGCCAACTGCTCTATTGGCTCGGCGAAGAGACTTGGTTTGCCCATCTTTCCGTCTGTTCTGATATCGAAGGGCCCTAGGCTGGCTGCGTACTGATAAAAGGATGCAGTATTTCATGGCGGTACTTATGTACAAAATCGATATGTACCCAGGCGCCCCCAGAGAGAAGTGACAGACGAACTCGCTCCTCCCCTGATGTGCACGGAAACTGGAAAGCGATATTTCCAAGTACAAGGAGCGCATTTTTGAAATTCATTACCTGCTGAGGTTAGGAACCTTCCTTCCCTCAGAAGATTTAAGAATGCAGTTAAGGAGTACCTCTTCGAACTCGATTAACATGTCTATGTGTTAATTTATTACGTGCCGTCCCACATACACCTTTCTTTTATTGGTATGAGTGTGTTTCAGGGATGAGTGAGAGGTGTGAATGATACATTTGTAGTGTTAATGTGCTTAATTTTAGCTTTTTGACTGATAGAGATAAAGATATTATTATTTATTTGCGTTGAACTAATTATTTTATACTAACTGCACACTGTGATATCACTATTAATTATAAGACTCACTTACTGCGATAATTCTCTAGTACTTAAGACTCTGCAATAGGGACTGTGATATCACCGACGAATAAGTGTGCAATATTTAAAATTTATTCTATTTTATTCTATTTTATTCTATTTTATTCTATTTTATTCTATTTTATTCTATTTTATTCTATTTTATTCTATTTTACCCCAATGTAATTATGTATTACTACATTTTTATACAATTTTGTAAGAAACTTCATATCTATCTATCTGCGTCCCAATCGGCAAAACTTCTTCGCAATCGCTCGGATATTGGCGAATCAGATTTTTCTTTATCTTGATCAAATTTTTCGGCTGGCATTGCAGGTACGGATATGACTATACAAGTGCGCTAGGCCTACAATTCGAGGTCTAAAAGTTCACATGAGAGCCTCACTAAACGGACCTCTTATTCCAATTCACAGGGAAGCTGATTTGATCGCTCTCCAACCGGTGTCTTCTTTATCATGAGGCCTTCCGAATCTGCCGCCCTCCGCGTTTCACTCATCAACCTACAGCAATCGTCCAATGCAAAATCAGTCATATTTAAATGTTTACCACATAAATGACAATCTTCTTAAATCACACTTTAATCTTCTTGAAGCACATTTTTTAACCCAAGCTTGACAGTTAGCAGACATCTTAGCAGTTACTGAAATATTCTTAGCCGAATCAGATGCAGATTCGGTCGTGTAGCTCCCAGGGTACACTTCCTTTCGTCATGATAAGCACGCTAAAGAAGGGGGAGGTGTAGGCGCCTATATTCGGAACTATTTCAAGGTTATGATTCTTGGTTCCTCAGACAAGCGTTTTTCTAACACGTCTGAATATCTAATCTTAGAACTTTCATACAAAAATCTTTCCCATCCTTTTGCTGAAGTATATAGGCGCCCACACGCAGCTTATCGAGAAGCGTTTTTTTTTTCGTTTTCTTCTCCCGTCCTATATAGACATTATTATAACAGGGGATTTTAATGCGAATATGGCCTCAGAAAACTCAACAGCTCGACATCTGAATGAGCTTATCAATTCTCACTCACTTTATCTTATTCCTTCAGAGCCGACTCATCACGTGATCTGCTTAAATCATCAGTCACACTGTTGGCTTGATTTATTTATCATCAACGACGTTTCCTCTCTATTCTCATGCTACAGGTCAGCATCACCCTTCATGGTAGGTCATGACATAATAAATATTAGATTTAAGTTTTTTACATCTCAGTAAGCGCATAAAACGATATTTGCTAAAGCTCGTCGCGCCTTCTCTTGTGGTTCCAATAACAGCTCTATTCAACTCGTCTTTGAGCCCTGTCACCTTTGAGCTCTGTCACTAGCCCTCACGTGGTTTTATGCTTATTTGCATGACAGCTTCCGGTGGTAGATGCAGGTGGCTCAACATCTGAATGGCTAAAGGTTATAGCGGGTGTACCCCAGGGCAGTGTTCTTGGCCCTCTTCTATTCATTGTTTTCATAGACGACCTGCCTTCAGTGTTGAGTATCTCTCGTCACATGATTTTCGCGGACGACACCTAAATCTATCTCTCTTTTCCACCAGCCAATCTACGTGAGGGTATTGCGGCAATCACGCATAATGCTGAGGCAGTGGCCGCGTGGGCAGCGAAAAATGGCCTTTCTCTTAACCTTGAGAAAACTAAAGTTATGCTTTTGGGGAGAGAGGTCTTTATTTCTTGGATTGACCTCGAAAGTATTCCTAGACTTCAAATTCTCGGGGTTCCTATCCCATACGCTTTCTTAATTAAGAATCTTAGTGTCTTGATCTCCCCCACTCTCAACTGGGCGTCCCATATCAAAAAAATCTTAGGCCGTATCTTTGGCACACTACGCTCCCTAAGCCACTACCGCCACTATTTTTGATTCTTACTTAAAAAGAGCCTGGTTGAGAGCTTGGTTTTTTCCTATTTCGATTACGCTTGTGCTATCTATAATGATCCAGACAAAGCTCGCAACACAAAGATTCAGCGAGCACTTAATGCATGTGTGTGCTTCGTGTGTGGTAATATCCCTCGTTTTGGGCATGTCACTTCGCATCGCATTAGCTTGGGCTGGCTCTCTGCTATCAGACTCCGAGAATTCTTCATATGGTCTCTGGCGTTTAACATCTTGACGCATCGTAACCCAGCCTACTTGGCCGTCAACTTCCAGCGTATACATGTTGACGTTCGTGCTCAGTCCTCTAGTCGGCTTCCTTCTAGAGTCCTAATCTATTCGACGCCAAGGACTAAAGCGTGGCGCCGTTCATTCGTCATCACGGCCTCCAACACCCTGAATGTCTTTACGCCGCGCCGCTGCCTTTCAGTCCAAACAACTCGACATGGTACAGGTTCGAGCTCCGCAGTGAGCTACTTCAAAGGGACCTTGATGACTGGAGAGCTCGAATTATCAATGAGGGCCTAGATGTGGCATCGGCTTAAGTCTGCTACTCGAATGGGGGCCACAGCGACCACAGCGACCAAACTGGATGCAGCTTACAGTAAAGAGCTTAAAAAGCATTATATTGTTTTTATTTTAAATAATTCTGACTTTTTAAAAAAAATCATAATTTAAAATCATATTTTTATTTTATTGTTTTATTGCTTTCATTTATTTATTTATTTGTTTATTTACTGATCAGAAAAAATTACAAAGGTAAATCCTTTAGAGGTAACACAGTTACCTGTACATAGGCTGGCACATAGTAACTTAAATCTAAAATTACCCAATTTGCGAAGATATATTTTTATAACTATATGAACATTCAATAAAATTTTTATGCATAAATTAAACTAAATAAACATAAACGATTTTAACAATTTATATTTTTTATTCGCAGACAGTCTGATATGATTTTAGCAGCCATTATTATTCTTTATCCATTTTTTAAGTTTGTTTTTAAAACACTTTAACTCTGTTGGTAGTGAGTTATATGTTTTGATTGCCATTATATAGCTATTTTTATCACTTACGGCTTTACTCGTTTTCGGTAGTATTATATTCTTATTTCTAGTTTTGGATTCACTAGCTAAGTACTTATGCTTAAGTTTATCGTAATGAAACACGAGTAATTCTAATGTAAATATTATCGTGATATTCAGTGGATTATTTTGAGTGAATTGATTTTTATGAATAATTCTTAATATTTTCGATTGGATGTTTTGTAGTACGTTTGTGGTGGTTTTATATGCACCACCCCAGGCTATTGTCCCGAAACTTATTATACTCTGAAAGAAAGCATAGTATATTTTCATAAGTGTATTCGTATCCATGAACCTTCTTATTTTTGCAAAAATAAAAATCAAGTATTTAGTCCAGTTTATAATATGTTCTTCGTGCTTGCACCATTTCATATTGTAGTCAAAATATATTCCTAGGTATTTATAAGATTCTGTTCTTACGGTTTTTTGATTTTTGTTTTTAATATTTATTTCTACAGGCACGCTCTCACAGTAATTACCAAACGTTATATATTTAGTTTTTAATATATTTAGTGATAATTTATTGAATGCTAACCAATTCGCTACTTTATCTAGTAGTACATTCATCCTGTCTTGTGCCTGTGTCCACGTGTCGTCATCAGCGATGATAACAGTGTCATCAGCATATGACAAGATGGAGTTCTTTGGCATATCTGACAGTAGATCATTTATATATATGATAAAGAAAAGAGGTTTCAGAATTGTTCCTTGGGGTACTCCTCTATCTAGTATTTTCTCTATGCTAATTTTCTCATCAATTCTTACTTACTGTTTTCTACTAGTTAGATAGCTATTTATTAGCTTTTGTGCACATCCTCTTATACCATATCTTTCTAATTTTTCTAATAACTGAGCATGATTTAGTGTGTCGAAAGCTTTTGCAAGATCTTAAAATGAAACTATTATGGGTTTACTTTTGTCCAAATTTTGATAGATTATATCGGTTATTTTGTTAAGTGTGTCTGTAGTCCCAATATTTTTAATAAATCCAAATTGATACTCTGACAAGATATTACATTCTTTTAAGAAATTGTATAGCCTATTGAAAATAACTCTTTCATAAATTTTTGCAATATTTGATATAAGTGAGATTGGTCTATGGTTTGTTATGTTTGTTTTATCTCCGGTTTTAGATGTTGGGATTACTTCTACACTCTTAAGTGCATCAGGCCACACAGATTGTTCTATGGAAAGGTGAAAGATATGAGCTAAAGGGTGTGCCATTTCTGTGTCAATTGTTTACAGCGTTTTAGTATTTATTTTATCTTCTCCTCCTGCTTTGTCTTTAAGTTGTTTAATTATTTTTATTACCTCTTGACGTTTGTTGGATTTAAGAATATTGATTTCGGATTTCTTTTAATTTCTTTAGGTAATTCATTTGGTTTCTTTATTCTTTTGCTTAAATTTTTTCCAACATTGCAGTAGAAGTTATTTATAATATTTGCTATTTCAGTTTTGTTCTCACCATTGTTTCCATTGTTACTTATATTTTTAATTTGGTCTCTGTTTTTTTTTGCTTTTTACCATTTTTTCGTATATTATTTTCCATAATTTTTTTGGATCGTTTGAATTTTTGGTTAATCCTATCTCTTTCATACTTAATTTTCGCATCTTTAATTACCCTATTTAGTATCTTGACATAGTCCATATATTCTTTTTTTAGGCTTTTGGACTCTTTCTTTTTTTGCCATAAGTTATACAAAAATTCTTTCTTTTGACACGAAATTATTATTGCTTTGGTTATCCATTTTTTTCTAGGTGTTTTGTTTCTGTCACAATTTTTTTGTTTTCTTACCGTGGTCGCTCTTTCGACACAATGATTTATTCATGGTATTGTTTCATCCGTTGCACAATATGGGTCGTGCATTATATTGTATTCCAATCCACATTTGTTGCAATATTTTTCATTTTTTCATTAACTATTCTATTTAATTTCTTAGTTTCGTGTGTAAATTTTACATTATTAAGTTGTACAAAAAGTTGAAAATGGTCATTAAAGGGGTTTGTAATTTTGTATGACTTGTTTTTATAAAAATATTATCAATACAGGTGCCACCTTGTCCAGTGAAAGAAGGTCTTGTTACACATAGAAAACTTGGGGTATATTCGTGTTCTAATAACTTATTCAGAAATTTTTTATTCTTTGTTATCTAATAGATATTTTTTGATTGATAGTACAAATTCAGTCTTTGATATATCATGAAATCTATAAATTTCTGATATTCGTAGGTTTTCATTATTATTGACATTTAAGTCCGCAACTAATAATTTGTAACCAGTTCACCTCACCTAAAACATACAAACATTAAGTTAATATAATTTATCAATCTTATTTAGCAATTAAGTATTAACATTTTAGAAAAACAATACTTTATTACATTATGTGCAGTGTGATCAGTTCACCTAAAACATAAAAATATTAAATTAATTGATTACATTTAACAATTAATTATTTACGACATAGAATAATAAAAAATTACCTTTTGTTAATGATTATTGAGAAAAAAGAAATCTGAAAAAATAATTTATTAATTTTTACTAAAACTCAATTAAATAAATTAAGAGTATTTAGATTTATAATAAACACTTTAGATTTTAGTACATTACCATATTTGAATGATCGCGCCATTTCTCACGTCATTTACCAGTCAAGTAACAGGACAGCATATTGACGAAATTCATAAATTCGCGCCAAGCGCAGAACCGACGCGCATATACAGCAGCACAAGTCGCAAAACTTGACGACTTCGAATGATGAAGAATAAAAATCCGAAGTACAGCATCCCAAAAGGACCAGGACCTGGAAAAAGAAAAGACATAAATGAGAAAATGAGAACAGATGATAATAAAATAAAAAACCAGATGAAAAGAACAGAAACATACACACAAAGAAAAGACAAAAGCACGCAACATAGCAACAAAGGTTGCCAACCAAGACAAAACAGACATACACACATACATATAACCCATGACAGCAAAAAACACTAAAAAAGACTACAACACCAGACAAAACATACAACCACCTAACCTAAAAAACCGGCACCAAAAATAGAAGTAAAATTAACTTATTAAAGATTGTCACTCACCTCGAACATGAAAATTCTACAAACAGAAAACTCACACACACCATCAAAGACACAAATTAGCGGGAAAATCCTGCTAAAACCTCCTTTTTCCGCGGTAAACCACGGGTATATAAGGACCTCCAAATCTCG
>UELU01147302.1:0-11851 GCA_900490025.1 Megastigmus dorsalis
ACTTAATTATATTTCTGTTTATCTTACTGTGTTTACTGTTGTGAGTGATGTTGGAGTCAGTTTTAATAACAACGCTTGGTCTAGGTCAAGTTGATCGTTATTCCTCTGTGTATTATCCAAAACTGGTTGGTCTTTATTCGTTTGTGTATTATTTAGCACTGGTTGATCATCAATCCTCTCCGAAGCTACTGGCGTAGTTGGAATCTATAGTCTCAGAAAGACAATGTAGATATCAGAATTTATAATTTAGATAATATAATAACATTCAATGACAATTGTTGTGATAAATTAATACTTAGAACGATAATCAGTTTAAAAAAATTAACAAAATTTAAGATATAAGAATAAATAAAATTACTTTTAAAAAAAGTTTATAAATATTTTTAACTTGAATGAAAGTTTCTTTAAGGTGCGAACAATTAGATATAATAACCAAGTTAGTATACTTATTAGTAAAATATTAAGTTTCACCGTCACCTCAAGGATTTTTGGAAAGGATAATTAAATGGAAATCCGTGGGTCTTGTTACTTCCTTACCTTCGTTCCTTTATCATCACACATAGCTGCTGTATTTCAATACATTAATATATTTTCATGCAATAACAGGTAATATATAAACATCTTATGGGAAATATAGTTTTATGTATGCTTACAGATTCTTTTTTTATCCAATTCACACTATTTTCTCTTGAACAAACTGCACTGCTAAATTCTTTGGTTATGTTGAGTTGCCGGTTGTGCCGGGTAGAAAAGAAACATGGACGCGCGGCGGAGCGGCGCTCGCAACGTTTTTCCTTAACTGAATTCTATTGCGCATGCGCACGCGTATTTCTCACTCAGAATGTAGGAAAAAATGTTAGGTTTACCATAAAAATTACAATAGTGCCTGATAATAACTAATATATAATATTAAAATATTTCGAACAACCTGAATTTTAGAACGCGGTATTGTAATTTTTTATATATTCTCTAGTACTGTTTCAAAGTAGATCTAAGCATTTTTGAGACGTAAGTTGTAAATTTTTCTACTCGCATAATAAAATTTACTATAAATCTGGAAAAAAGCTTATTATGGTCGGTCTGTGAAGCCATTACATGAGTACTATTGTAATTCGTACTATAAAATTTCTCTCCGTGTAGGGAACACCGAATATCTAGGAGTAGCCATTGACAGCAATGTGCAATGGGACTTACATACAAGTAATAATATATATAACAAGAAAAAAGACCTAGTCTTTGTTTTTTACAAACTATCCAAAATTATGCCAACACAGACACTATTCATGCTGTATCATGCGTTCTTCCATAGCGTAATGTCCTAATTATCGCCTGGGGAGGCGCATATAAAGGAAGAATTAGATGTCTGCAAAACTTACAAAATAGACTACTAAAAATAATCAGTAAAAACAACTTTATTCAACATAGATATCCATTAAATATAAAACAAACTTTTGTGTATGAAACCTTATTATACCATTATAACGAATTGCTAGAAAAGTACTTGACTTCAGAAAAAATGACAAGACATAAGAGTATACAAATTCCTAGAAGACATAAAAACATCAGTATAAAAAATAACTACATCAGAGCAATAATGCTGTACAATAGGCTGCCAAACAATCTCAAAATATTAACCAGTAAATAGTCAATAAAAATATAAATAAAAATCTGGTTAAAAGAAAATTACTAGACTGCAATAGAATCTGCTCAGGGCAGCTATGACTTATTACTAATACATCAAGGAAAAAAGGCAACAATCAAGTTTGATTATCCTGCATTGGATGTCCATGAGGATAAGAAAAAACTTGACAATTTGCTACTAGACACGAGAACATATCTTTGTTCAAAAAATAAGTGCCAACTTTATCATTCTCGCTCTCACCAAACAATGACTAATTACAATATGGATAAAATAACCACATTAAATAGTGAAAAATACATAAAAATAACAAAACTGTTTGCTGAAAACATAATACAAATTTTAACAACTACAAGAAAATCCAAGAAGATATTTTCTGAGGCTAAAAATAATTACACCAAAAATAATAGAGCTAGAATTTCTAACAAAAATTTCGATTCCACAACAATAATAGAAAATTGCCAACTTAGCCGAAAAAAATAAATAGTATAATAAAAATAGACTCGATAATAAAACCTGTAAAAAATACTAGGGATAACAAAAAAGAATCTCAAACCAATATGCAAAATTTAGATACAAGATGCATGTATTGTCTTAATACCAATTTAAAAGGCATTAAGCACACACGGAGAAAAATTTGGAAAGGATTTATGTTAATAGCTTTGTAACCTATTTCTTCAATTGTCAGTTGAGACATTTTGTGTCAATTATAGAGGTTATGTTCTTCAATGCAGCGCCGCGGTGCTGGGTCTCGGTCGATGGGAAGAAAATCCGCTCAACTGCCGAGGCACGAAGAATTAGACAGGAAGTGAAGAAGAAGAGAGAGAAAGAGAAGAGGAGAAAGCACATGTATAGTTGTAAACAAAACACTCATCAAAACATTACCCCCTCATTTCTACTTCTTCGTGCCTCGGCAGTTGGGCGGATTTTCTTCCCATCGGCCGAGGCCCAGCACCTCGGCGCTGCATTGAAGAACATAACCTCTATAATTGACACAAAATGTCTCGACTGACAATTGAAGAAATAGGTGTCCATGGTTACTGATATAAATCCTTTCCAAATTTCTCTCCGTGTACACACTACGGAAAAGAAGATCAGACCATCAAGATCAACAAAGATAACATCAAAATAGGACACGAACAAATTGAAACAGTTTTCTCAAAAATTGACGAGATAGCAGAAAATAATACAAAGAAAATTTTAACTAAAACTAGTCGAAACCCTCCAGGAAACAAGATTGAAAAAAATAATAATTGTAGAATTATTCCCAGTTTTTGTTATCATTACTAGGCGTTGATAAACGCGATTATAACAAACCCGTTTCCCTGATTAGACGTAAAGTAGTAGCCTCAATCAATCGCAATGCAATTGGATCATGCCATATAAATTACTTTCACTCACTGCTACCGGTGCATAACGCATACTCACCGAGAAATGGGATAAGAAGAAACGATTGAACTTTTACTTCCTCCGTGGCAACGTACGCTTACTCCCTAACTGCATTCATTGCACATAATTTTCCATCAAAATTCCCAAATGCATTCTGTTAGCGTGAGTAATAAAAAAAGACGTTGTTGCACGTGCGCGTTACACTTTCACTGGATGGACTGGTTTGATTAGCGATCATTGTCTAATTAATGGTGACCTTTATAATTTTCAAAATGATTGTGGAATAACTGTTGAATGAGATTTTGAGACGTAAGTTTTACGGAAGTCGCAATAAATTGACAAATAAAATAACCTAGATTTTCGTTTTAGTGTATAGGTGTATTTTGTCTAAAATGGAGTATTGAATACAAAATAACATTTAAAAACAGAGGATTATGAAATTCGAATAATTATATGAAATTGTATAATTGAACAATTAATTGATTAATTGAACGATGCAATTCCGTAAATTACATAAGAAATTTCTATTGGTGTCAATTATACATTAATAATACTATAAACAAGTTTAACCTCTATACGAAACAGAAACCACATCAACGATCTTACATTAGCAACATTTCCACAAAATGCATCCGTCGCTATTTCCAGCCTCTCGATTTCCGATTTTCCGCTCAATAAAATAGCTCGACAAACTGTAAGAAAAAAAAACAACTTTCTGGATTCGATCGGTATACCGACGTTATCATTAGAAAAAATCTTCTGCCACTGATCCTTTTCTCCTTCTGTCGGACGCTCTCGCGACGACTGCCATCCTCGGGAAGTCGATCCCGGAGGCATCGGTTAATGACTTCCGCCCCTTTTACACGCGTCGAGATTTCCTTTTCCGATATTCGAAGGTGTATGTGTCCTTTTTTTCCCTCGTCTTTTGACCTTTACGGACCTCTCGACGCGTGGATGCGTCTCAAGGAGGAAAGACACGCGAGATAAACGCACGGAAATGATTTGATGCTTTTCGACACTCATCTCGACCACTTAGCGTCGCTAGTTCTATAGAGTATAACTAATTTGACACGTACGTTTTTTCTTTATACTGGTTGAAAGAAAAAACCGTTTAATTTTAATGAAATGGAATATTTTTATTATATTGATTTTTCTAAACATAATTACAGGCATTACTAGTCCCAATAATCACATTCTTTCAAAATAAAAAGAAAGCCACACAAGTTTTGACAAAAAATTGGAATGAAACATAAGAAAATAATTTAAAATGTCACAACAAATATCGCTATAAAAGCAATTCTTCCGGCCAACGGCTAAATAAATAGTGTTAGAAACGTCACTATCAATGATCGTGGCTTTGCGATCTCGTTCACGAACGCAAAAAAAAATACGAGTGAACCCAAAAGCCAAGGCAAGACGAAGAAACTAGCGATGCCCAAATATACGAGCGAAGGTAAAAGTGAAGGCGCGCTTCTGCGCATGCATGGGATATATAAAAGAGAGAAAGAAAAAAGGGTTTATAGAGCATTGGCCCATGGCTCAGTCACGTCATTACCTCTTGGGGGGGGGGGGGGCACGACTCCTTCCTCTTTATTCGGCACACCATCATTGACGAAAAAAAAGGACGGAGAGAGAAGGAATCGGTTAATAAAGCGCAGGGCGTACGCCATGAAAACGAAACAAAAGCGCACATATGAGCAGAAAGAAGCTAAGGTATAAGCGAATGAGTCCATTCACTCGTAAAGCGAATTGAGATCGTAGAGTATATATGTATACGCGATGGTGTGCGCGAGTCGCGAGGCGGAAGTCGTCCAGACGAGATTCGGAAGGGAGAATGAATCCAGTCGAATGCTTGCTGATGGCTCAAGCCATACACTTCTTTCTATTCGTATTCTTGCTTTTGTACTTTCGTGGGCTTTTGGAAATTTGGACTGCAACAGCAAAGTAATTCATTAGTTTAAATTTTTATCGGTGTAATAAATTCTGCTACTTTCATATAAAATGATATTTATGCCAAAAACTTTTAAAATATCTTGTACCCCTCTGTTTACTGAATATATATATGCCTGCCAAAAAGTAGAAGTAATTATGAAAAAGAAAACTGAACAGCTGGCCTCAAGTCAGGCACGAAAACCCACTCGTACAAGAGAAGAAGGTGCAGCTCTCGTGGCATAAATCAATAATTCCTCCGAAAATATAGAATAAAAACCGTCATTATATAACATCCAGGCGAGACATCGAACGCAACTAAACACGCGTATAAAGCCACACACACACACACACACACAGAGTTATATGATATGATATATATATATATATATATGTATACACATCTCTTTCGATATCTGCGCTTAATTGGAGTGAAGAATCTCCGTCTCGTGCGCACTCAATAATTCGGAGGTCTTTTTTAAAAACTCGCCGTGCGCTGAGAGAGAGAATGAGAAGAAGCTGACCAGCTGCGCGATGACTGAACGATATTCCCATCCGCGCGAGTCCCGCGCACGCGATCCAATCCGATAAAATGCATCAGGAATCGTTACGCGCATACGCACACACAAACACAGAGACCACGTGTGCATGATGAGCGTAATTAATGATCGCATGGCCGAGGCGCAATCGAAAGGGCAGCCCTTAATACTACGCACTGTGTATACACGCGCATATACTGTAATCAAATTTGACGCTTGGGACGATATCGCGTATACATATACCCACCTCTTTTTTTTTCCTTTCGCTCTTATTAATAATGGTGGCGCGCGCGGTAATATACGACCCGGAAGAGATGATGCTGGAATATAGTTTGAATAAGTAATTTTATAATTACCCGCCTGTCGTTTGTTCATTAAGGGGGGAGACCAGGTTCGCCATAAGGTCTCGCGTAGTGCTGCGGAGGGATTGGGAGGCTTTTCGAGGATGACGAAGGATCGCGGTGGACGGTGTTGTGTAATTATTACCGAATGCTTTATACGCGACGGAGGTATTTTTATTTTAAGTGTTTTTAATAAATTCAGTGGTTCGCGAGGACGCAAATTTTTCACATTCGTTTTTGCATTAGCTTGATGCTTTAATTAGATCAAAGCCGAAGATGCACGTTGCACTTTTAATGATTTTGCAGAATATATTATCAGGCCGTTTATCGAATCGTTCCTAAAATTGCTATCCGAAGTAGTCGTTGTGGGAACGTTCGAACAGTTTTTGAACCGTTTTAGAACGAATTCGATTGAATTGATCTTTATATGATGAATAAATTGAACCAATTAAATAAACGCAGTAAAGCGAAAATTAATTTTGTACGAAATTTGAAAATATAACGAAATGGGTGTAAATTATAACACACATGTATCTGCATGAAATAGTTAATCACGCCAGGGGATATGATTTAGAAACACTTTGATTAAATTCGAATTTATTTATTATAAGTATTTCAAATAAAAGATTCCAGAAAAGTAGCTAATCGGCGACGAGCACTTTTTTTCACTATCAAAAATACATCGACGATTCAATGGCACGTAGCTACTACAAATTTAAATGATTCACTCCATTATTTAAGTAATATATAATTCATGAATGAATTAAATCATAAGTACCTATACTTTAAAATTTATATTTTTAAAAATAATGCAAGAATTATAATGCAGTGAATTATAATGAATAATCTCTAATCTCTAGTGTTCAGCAATTCTACTCTCTGCTCCTTTCTGCTTCTTTATATTCCTAAATTCTAATTTTTACTTGTATAGAAACTGGATAGAATTGATTGTCTCATCGCAGAATGAATCATAGCAGAACTTTTGACTTTTATTTGACTTTAATTGATCTCCTTGCAGTTCAGAAAATATAAGTTTTGAGATTTTCTTGAACATCAAATACTCTGACGTTTCTGTTAGCATTAACATAGTCTGTAAAATGTGCATAATACAAAATATATTTAGAACTTCTACACATCGCATAAAATTATTTCCAATTATCCTTCTTTATATTTTGAATACGTACATTGTTCTTATTTCCAAAAATTAAATCTCAATGCAAGGCATAAGAGGTTTTAACTGAGCCACATCAATTTCTTCGAAAGTATCAAATTCTACATCCCCATATATTATGGTGAAATTGATAATGTCTGAAAACAAAATTGTAGAAAACGTAAAAACTATAACGCAAATACTTATAATAAATAGTCTATCCGGGGATTTCCGTGGACGACGAAATGTAGACATTCCAAAAAGTAATCTAATAGCCACCTCACCTAAAGAGTTTAGGGGAGAACAGGGCAATGGTGATCACTGCAGCTTTGAAGGCTCATATTTTTATTCCAAAATATATTTTTACGTATTTTAAAATGTGTACAGCTAATTTGAAGTCTGAACTTTAACTATCCATTATGTAACATCGATTAACATTGAAAATAATTTAGTTTGTAAATTTTTACTGTAACCGTTAACTTAATGCCTTTGCTAAACCTTAAATGCGTTTGCAAGATGCTTTAATGGAAAGCGCGCTGAATCGCCTCCTAACCTTTTTAACATGCCCTGTTCCATAAGAAAGGCATTGTGACTACCATTACCCAAAATTGACAAGCCTCGTTAAATTTGAATCTCCGGACAATATAACAAAATTATGAATAATTTTTTGGGTCAATTTCACTTGTTGAATCTTCCAGATTATTACGAAACCAAAGCCAAAGTTATTTAATACTATAAAAGTAGGTATAAAGGTTATTTACGAGATGGTATTTCTTACATGAAAATCATTCAAAAACGTTTTTTATAAATAAATACTTATTAAATAAACTTTAAATATTACTTAAACGTAGAAATGGTATGGAATTATATTGACTTTGATATAGTGCTAAAATCAAGACGTGGCAGCGTTTATATTTCTAAAAATAAGGGTAACCATAATTACCCAATGACCACCATTACCCCGTTCTACCCTAAATAGGAACGATAGATTCGAAAATATAATATTTAGATTTATAAAAAAAATATAACCAAATATATTTAAAAATATATTCGGATGGAGCATTTAACATTTTTTCGAGTATAATTTTATGTCCGTACCGAGTTCCGTATTTCTACAAATGATCGGTTAATTTCGAAGTTTAAAAATTCATTTATTTGATTTATTTCGGAAAAAGCGCGTGGAGTACTTAATACGATCTAATCACATCAAAAGCTAGATAGTTATACCTAAGCATTTTGTTAAAAAAATTGAAAAAGTTAATTTATACAAATAAAATTCAAAACAAAAACTGAGTTTTATTATACATTATTTGCGAAAAAGCAAAATACTCTTCCGACTCTCGTTATACACATAGAATGTCAGAAAGAAACTGAATTTTCAAAACCGCAATAACAGAAAGAATTAATTAAATAATTTAATTAATTAATTAAAGCTATTAATCAGAAAGAATCAAAGTGGATAATGGAAAGAGAAGTACCGCTTGTGGGGGAACATTCTCCAAATGCTGGTATAGTAGGAAATAGGAGAGTAAGAAGGCGAAGAAGAAAGTTATTACTTTTTAACTATAACACATTGAGAGAAATTTTCAATCGGAACGATTTGTTGATTCTAGCTTTTCCATCTTTATATGTAGTGATGAATTGCATGGAACGCAACCAAAAAATTTATTTGCAGCAATCGATTTTACTGTGTTATACATGAATATTGAATGCAGGTATAAATACGAATGACTAAAAAATCTCTAATTTTTATGCAGACATACATGAAATATGAAATACGTTATGTGAAAACTAATTTTTCACCATTACAAAGATTCGTCTACCTATGAGGAAACAGAATAAAACTTTTGCATTCTTTGCATAAACATTACTTTTTTGCTATGTAAGTGCAGTGCTATAAATAGTGTTAACTGCGGTCGTTTGATTTTTTTTTTAAAACTAGTTAATGTTATGTTTCTGCAGAACAACGATTTGCAAGGACTAAGTCCGTTTCAAATTCATAAATTGGTAACATCTTTTAACAATGTTTATATTTCTAAAAACATAGAACAAAGTATATTTAAAAATATATTCGGATGGAACATTTATACTAGTATAGTATTATGTGTGTACATTTCTGTACTTCTAGAATTGCTCGGTTGATTTACAATTCTAAAAATACGTTTATTTGATTGATATCGGGAAGAACACGTGAAGTACTTATTAAAAGATCATTTATTTTTATTTCTTGGATGTGCTAATTAAAATTTTATAACATATTTTTTGAATAATTTTAATACATAATTTTATACATGATTATTGTAAATCTAATTCACACAATCACATCTTATCGATTTCATAAGATAAATGCTTTAATACTAAAATTATTGTGTTACAATCCAATACTAATAATCCAATACTAATCTTTCTATAAGTATAAATAATTAAAAAAAGTATCATGTATTTCCCATAAGAATATAATAAGAGAGAATGAATAGGCAATGCCCAGCAGGATAACAAGGCTTCCAACCGAATCCGTCTCCACTAGTAATTCATTGTTTTCATGCTTTGGAAAAATCGAATACTTACGAAGGTTTTTATCACATTTCCAAAGTCCAGATTCAAATAATCTTCGAAAGACTTCAAGAAATTTCTGTTTGTAAGGTGATGCTGTTTCAAGCATTATTACTGCTTGTACACTGGAAAACGCTGGTTTTGCTATTTTCACATCTTTCGAATAATCCGCTTTCTGTGTTACCATTATAGCCTCTACAATATGGGTCAAATAAATACTACTTTTCTTCTTTTTTAAATCTTCTATGTACGGCGTAAGCTCATATATAATTTTTGTTTTCTTTTTTATATTTTGAATATGTACGTTATCCTTATTTCCAAAAACGATATCTAAATTCACGACATCTACATGAGGTTTCAACTCAGATTCATCAATTTCTTTGAAAGAATCAAATTTTACATTTCCATATATTATAGTGGAATTTATAATATGTGAAAAAAAAATTGTAGTAAACATAAAAGCTATAGCACCAATACTTGTAACTAATATTCTATCAGTAGAAGTACGTGGACGCCGATGTACCGGTATTCCAAATAGTAATCCAACGATGTCCAACATTGTCAGTTCTTTAGTTAAGATATTTATAAATTGCATTACATATACGATAAGTACAATAATAGAAACCAAGAAGGTCAAGACACTAAGCATGTGGAACGGAGTATTGATTTTAATGATAGGAATAATGGGGACAAGAGCAACATATGAGTCTAGAAAATATTCTAACGGTAAGCCTACTGTGTGAAAATTTTTCTGTGGTATCGGCAAAGGTAAAGCATTAATGGAATCTATTCGAAATTCTTTGAAAGAGACAGTATATACATCGTTGAAAGTTGAAACTCCTTCTTTTCCTAAAATATACCTTACAGAAAAATTCATAATTTTGGCTGCAATGGTTATTATTGGATAATATAAGTATTCCATATTTACATTATTTCCAGTTCCTGAGAGAATAATACTTGGTGGATAGTGGAAAACAAGCAGTTTAAAAGGATATCCATTTATATTTCCCAGTTTCCTTGGTAAGATAGGAGTATCTGACAACAATGAGCTTTTTCTAAAATCATCAAAGAATGGATTGAAAAAGTACAGGAAAGATTTATCGCTGTTCTCCACATTTTTTAAAATCGAGAAATCTAAGAATTTTTGGGACCACGCATTTCGAAGTATATTTTGGAAATGGACATCGCATTCTTCATCATCATGAAAGAGAATCAGCAAGCATTTTGGTCGCGAGTTATTGGAATGATATTGCGATATTGAATCAAGAATGTATTCAACACTTTTAAACATATCCTTACACTTATAATATAGGATAATATATAATATTTCATAGGAATTATCATTACAACATTCGGAATTGTTATTAGTAAAATAAGACTTATCTAATTTCACTGATGTGGCTGGAATAACTTGAAGCAATTCCAAAAAAATATCATTCTGATTATTGGTAGGCATCTCTTTATCAATCAAGAATTTTATTTGATATAAATCCAGATTATTCTGTAAAAGTTGCTGCTTTAAAATATTTAACCAATTATTCTGAGGTCGATATCCCGCATGTAATTCGATAGCACTTATAATTGGCAAAAAAATAGCAATTGCAATAATCATTTTAGATTATTCTTTAATTTTAAAATATTATTAATGATAAATTTAAATCAATGTATGTCACTAACTGGTTGCCGTTTATGTTCTGGCGTTCCTTACTTGTAATAATGAGTAAGACTTACCAAAATATTTTTTGACAGCAATCGATTTTGTAATATTTAGCATATGAATTCAGTGCAAACACGGATAACGATTTTTGTTTCAGGTAAATTTTTTAAAAGTTGGTAAATGATATACTGACTAGAAAAATTATGTACTTTTGATCAAATCGATTTTGCGTCAATTTTTTTTTTAAATGACCTTGAAAATGAACTGTATTCAAGTGGCTCTTCTATTTAAACTACTTAAACTCAAACTAAATTTATGTCACTGACTGGTTGCCGTTTATGTTCTGGTGTTCCTTACTTGTAATAATCAATACGTGTTTTTTTCAGTGCAATTCAGTGAAAAAACGGATGACGGTTTTCGTTTCAATCGATTTTACTGTATTTGAAACATAAATGTAAGGTCTAAAATGGTTTCAAATTCATAAAGTAGTAAACCTTTTTTGCACTTGTAATGTAGGATTAAGGGGATGTCGGAGCAATAAACGTATTTCTTTATTCGATTATATCTTTTTCTATTAATGGTAAAAATGAATTCTGAGAGTTACTTGCTCTAGTTCTCAATATAATAAATCGTTTTGTGTAATTTCATGTGGTT